>WBMW01004214.1:3137-26832 GCA_013396635.1 Penelope pileata
GGGAGAGGGGGGGGAGGGGGGGGGGGGGGTGGAGTTCGTAGTAACAGGTGTGGGGATGGGAGAAAGGTGGGAGCTGGAGGAAAGTGCTCCAGTTTGAGGAAGATGTGTGTTGTGTTGTGGTTTGTATTTTTTTTTGTTTGAAGGATTTTTTTTTGTTGTTGTTTGTTTTCTCCTTTTTTCTCTTCAAAGGAGCCACAGGTGTGTGGCTCAGAGCTGCACAGAGGAAAAGGACCTGGGGGGTCAGCACTGGCTGAACATGAGCAGCAGCGTGCCCAGGTGGCCCAGACAGCTGGTGGCATCCCGGCTGTGCCAGCAGCAGTGCTGGCAGCAGAGCNGGACATGTGGGTTCAGTGGGCATGGCGGGGTGAGGTGGGGTGGACTTGGTGATCTTAGAGATCTTTTCCAGCCTTCATGATTCTATTATCCTGCTCCAGAGCCATGCTGGGGCTGACCCCATGGATCCAGTTCATGAGGTCCTGGGGTGTGAAAAGCCACCATGTGAAAAATTCTCAGTGGGGAGCTCCCTGTCCATCAGGCATCATGGCAGCAGGCAGTGCAGCCTGAGAAAAAGCTGCCAGGGCCAAGTTTGTAAAGCAATGATTTGTCACGGCCTGGCCCCGTCACCTGAGCAGAGCGCTGGTGTTATAAATCAGAACTTTTCGTTTAGCGTAGATGGGTGTGATCTGGAAATCTCTAATGGGATTCATAGATCCACAGCAGGGTTAATAGAATTAGACAGATTTATAATTGTGGAGGAGTGTTGCAGATCGATCAGTGGAGGTGGGAATCTATAGGCCAACTCCTACAGCAGTTGAAGGTTTTTGTTCTCCATCTCATTCTGAGCGTGGTTTTTTTGTTTGTTTGCTTTATTTTGTTTTTTGAGATTGTTGAAATATGAACCAAGACATAGGATGTTTCTTAGGCTCTAAGAGCAAGCCTACAATGAGTGGAAACTGAGGAAGGGCTTAATGCATTTTTGTGTATTTAAAATCTATTTTTCCAAAGTGTTCTTCCATTGCAGAACCAGCCTGAGTGCTTGCTTTCTGCGAGCCGACAGCAACAGCTGAGGGGGTCACTCAGAACGAAGGTTGGCTTTTGTTGCTGACAGCACTGGAGTGGTTGTATTGATAGCAGAAAAGAGAAGTATCCTTTCCCAGAGCAATGCTAAGGCATCAAGTTCCAAGCCCCAAGTTTTAGAATGGAATAGAATGTGGGAAGGGACCTGTAGGCATCATCAAGACCCTCTACCTTAAATCTGCTGCAGAAATTGTGTGCCGGGGCACAGAGAGGGGTCCCATAGCTCTGGTGCCTCTGGGATGTGGACATTGTGGCTGTATGTGAGCAGACACCAGGACCAAAGCAGTGAAAGCAACACAAAATTGCCTTTTCATCCTGCAGAGTGTTACTGGGTATTTAAAGGAGACGTAGGAGGGAGCTGTATAATTCTAAGAGCTGCAAAATGTCCGTGCCTTGAGCTTGTGATATAAACGTGCACCTGGTGGTTCTGCAGCATGGGGCTCCAGCGGTGCTTGCAATGAGTTGTGGGGTTCCTGGAGCATCACGCCCAGCCCTGGGGCTCCGCACTGCAGCTGGTGCTGAGGGCTGTGGGTTGGACCCCACTGCAGCAGCATGCTGAGAGCTGAGCCCCCCTGCTGGCCTCTTCCTCAGAGGCTGTGGTGGAAGCCTGGAGGAGAAAGGAGCTGGGTCTGCTCTACCAGCCTACCCCAGCTGTCTGCTACTGGTTTGGGGAGGAGCTGCTGGGAGCCCCCTGCTAGCCTCCCTTGTCATAGAGCCATGGAATGGTTTGGGTTGGAAGAGGCCCTAAAGCCCATTCAGACCAACCCCTGCCACGGGCAGGGACACCTCCCATTGACCAGGTGCCCAGGATCCAGCCTGGGATGGGGCACCCGCAGCTCTGGGCAGCCCAAGCTAGGGCCTCACCGCCTCTGAGTAATGAATTTCTTCTTAACATCTTATCTAAACCTGCCTTCTCAGTTTAAAACTGTTGCCCCTTTTCCTATCAGAGCACTGCCTAATAAAGAGTCCCTCCCCATCTTTCTATAAGGCCACTGTTAAGGTCTCTCCCTTCCACATGCTGCACGCTCTCAGCTGTCTCCATGGCAGAGGAGCTCCATCCTCGGAGCATCCCATGGCTCCTCTGGACCCGCTCCAGCAGCTTCATGCCATCTTCCTCTCTTTAATGCATGCTGTTCATCTGTGCTCGGTATCAGTCCTGGAAACATTACTTAATTCTAGTTACACAAAATCCATTCAGAAGGAGTTCTTATTTTTTAAAACTTTAATTTAAAAAAATTATTTTCATCACAGCCTTAAAGTCACTCAAAGTAAACAGAGCTGCAGCGGACTGGAACACTGTCCCAGAGTCTGTTCACATGGAAGGAAGGTTTCATTTACATAAAAATCAGTGCAGGTTTTTTTCCAAAAGCAACAACCTTTTCCATTCCCCCCCTCCTGAATCCCCTTTTTAAGAAGAGGAAAGGAGAAACTGAAATACAAGTCAAAGAGGAAAAGAATCAATAGATCAAGCAACAACTGAATCAGTATCATGTTTGTAAATATTCTATTGAGCAGCTGCAGCAAAAAATAGCACCTTCAAAGCCCCTTTGTACAACATATGTGGAAAACAAAGCTTTCCCTGGAGGTCAACGATTTAGAGACATGACATGGCAGTTTGCTTACAGATGGGAATCAGCTCCTCCAGACTTCTGTTTCTTACATAAAGTTGATGGAAATAAATCTGTAGCTCCAGAAGGTGACGTATCCATCCCCAGATAAGCATCCAAAATAGTTTAGGTCCACGGAAATACCACTTCTGGGTCAGGAAGGGAAATGACTGATGTCAGGCAAAAGGAATCCTGTCCGGATTGACTCAGTGGCATTTCTGTTCCGAAACCACTGAGATGTTCTTGAAGGAGGAGCGGACCTAAGCCCTTCAATTCTCCTCCGGATTTTTTGGAAACTTGTTTTGCTCCCAGCCATGACTATAGGAGATGAACCCATGTGATTCATTAGGCTTGAGGATTTGTTACGGCCAGGGCCAGGTTTCCAGTCGTTGTCTTGGTTTGCACAGGATTTGATCCTTCCGAGTACTGGATGTAGAAAAGTGGAAGAGGAGAGTGTTCCCTTCTCACGCAGCAAAGTAGACATGAAGTCTTGGGTAGCTGTGCTGCATCCCAGCGAGCTCCTCGGCATGGGTTGCAGCATAGTAGCATCCTTCAGATGTCTCCTTCCTACAGGTACCTGGTCCCAGCATCCCGCATGTCTCATGGCTGGCATGAGGAACTGGAACCAACAGGTGCACCCAAAAGCCACGCATTGGTGTGGAGCACCTGGCAGAGTAGCTGGAGCTCCTGGTGCCTTTGCAAGGCAGGTCCCCAACTCCCTCATCACCTGCACTGCTTTCAGACCAAGCCAACCTTCCAGCAAACAACTAAAACAAGTTTTTCTTGAGTCCCTGAGATCCTTTGCTTTGCCAGAAGGCTGGGAGTTGGTTATGGGATGGGCTGCACTGGGAGGCAGCTTTGCAAAGTCCCTGCTCAGATCCTCCCTACGCCTTTGGTTCACTGAGGGCTCTTACAGCCTGTATGCAAACAGCTCCCAGCCCTCTGAAACCATGCAGGGCTTATTTAGGGGGAGGGCAGGGGGGCTACTTCCTAGCCTGGCCAATGGCAATGCCATGTTAGGGGGTGGGTGGTGAAGGGCAGCTGGGTCAGGAAGGGGACATCTTCCTATCAGGACCTGGAAGGAAAGGTGAGGAGAAATTCCGAGGAATGCAAAGCCGATTTCTGGGAGATGCGGCCATGGGGATGAGATTGGGCCCCGGAGCTGCTCCCATCCCGCTGTGTGCAATTCATCCCGGGGGCTGTGTGGGAGGCCCCTGCTCCTTCAGGAGGCCACTGGCTGGGGAAGGGGACACTGGGAGAAGGTTTCTCTAAGGGGGGCTCTCTGCCTTTTCATTGTATTTTTGGAGGGGCAGGAGGAGATGTAAGAGGGGAGCTGGGTAATGTTTCTGTACCATAGAAGCAGGGAAAGCTGTTTCCTATTGAAAAAGCTGGTGAGTAGGAGCAAGCTGGTTTAAAGCCATTCCACAGCTCAATGGAGGGCAGCTTCCTCCTTACATTGCAACTGTGCAGAACGAAGGAAACGCAGATTTAGGGAAGGGAATTTGGCAAAAGTCTTAACTCTGGAGTCGGGCAGCTGCAGGGCTGCACAGGGGAGCGCAGGCAGACATAGTGGCAGCGAGCAGGAGGAGCAGGTTTCTCGCTTTTCTCCAGAAGTTCCTCCAAGATCCGGGTGCTACCCCACACCAGCAGGGAGCGGAAGCTTTCCTGCCTCATTTCCTTGCAAAATTTCCCCAATGATGTGCGATGTAGTATTGCTGAGGGTGGATGCGGACACCGTGGGGACACATCCACTGCCATAGGCACAAAAGCAAAACACAAAAGCTTTTGGCTTCCGGGAAGGCTCTGCTGCCTGGGGGCCAGGTATAGGGAAACTCTTCGGTTGCAATTTCATTTATATGGTAAAATACAGTCTTCCTAAAAAATTGCTGCCCAATACCATTTCTGGAAAAAGCAGGAACGCTGCTGGGGTGGTGAAGCTCTCAGGCTTTGTGTCTTGGAGATGGTGGACAGGTTCCCAGTGTGCAGGGCTTCACTTTCCCGCAGACCTGCGGGGTTGAGCTAGAAGGTTGTGTGCCTGAGTGACCTCCTGCGCCCTCTCAACTCCAAAATTCTGCTGGAATCCTTTGCAGAGACTTATTGCAAAATTTTTTCTTTTTCAAAAAAAAGCAAAATTTCTACTCAGTCCTTTTCAATGCAACTCAGTAACAAAGCGAGGTCCTGAACAGCCCCTTCCTTGGCCTTTTCCGTGGCAGAACATAGAACGGGATGGGCCTGACTCCCACCCGCTGCTCTAGGAGCCAAAGATGCATTGTGGAGTCCACGTGAGGCAGCACAAAGTGCCTGGCACATGTTCCTTACACTTGCCGTTCCTGCCCATAATTTGCTTTTTGTCTCTAATCCCAGAAGCTGGATGGATGGGGGAGAACTTTGCAAAATTTAAAATAATTAAAAAATAAAAAATAAAAAGATGGCAGAATGATAGCCCCTTTGGGAGAAGGATGAGAGATCATAGAATCGTAGAATAACTTGGGTTGGAAGGGATCTTTGAGATCATCCAGTTGCACAGTGTCTACAGCCAGGGGTTTCTAATTTATGAATGACTTTATGTGTTGATGTAAAGTGTCCAGTGACACCCCGTGCTCCTGGGACTCCCAGCCACGACCTTGGCACCGCAGAGCCATGCCCAAGGTGCTCGCAGCTCAGTGGCCAGAGCCAGGTGTTTCTGCTTCCCAAAGAATGCCAGATTGAGTTTAGTTTTGGTTTGAGTGAAAACAATGTAAAAATTACCCATGGGAAAAATGGTTGGGCTTCATGGTTTGACTTCGAGAGATTTTTAAGGGAAAATGCACACTTTTTATAATACAAAAATATTCCCACCTGAAAAATACAGGTTTTCCACTCTGAAAAATCATGGGTTTTTTCCTCCCAATATGTTCTGTCCTGCAGAAATGATGCTTTCTATCAGGAATATATTCTGAAAGAAATTTCCCAGTCAGCTTTGGAAACCCCAAGCCCTCTTAAGACCCTGCTAAGCAGTGATGGAAGGGAGGGAGAAGCCAATGATGTGCGGACGGGATCTTGAGATGCGCACAAGAAAAATCATCCTCAATCTGGCCATGTGCCTGCTAGCACAATGCACTGTGCTTGTGCAGACTTTGGCAGGAAAATTATTGAATCTTTCCTGTTGGAAATAATAGCTTCTTCCTAACTTCCTAAGTCAGCCCCACTGTTTCTTCCGAAGTTCTTTATCACACAAGAAGGGGCTCACACAGGGTGCTCCGAAGAGTCGCAACGGTTCCGTATTCCTGCCCTGCTGCCTAATGCATGCCTTGTGCTGGCAGAGCAGGGTGCTAGGGACGGCAATGCTGTGCTCAGACCCCCAGCTCTTATTGCATGGGATTCACTCCCAAAATCTCATCAAGGGAGCACATAAATAAAGATGCTCTTGGTTACTTAACAAAAATGTGTTGTTTGGATGACTGCTCAATATCTGATCCCTGCCTCTAGACCTGTTCTGACCCTGTTCACCAGCCAATTTTTATATTACCTTGCTGCTCCAGAAACAGTTGGGAGTATTCAGTGACCCCACACACTCAGAACCAGGTGTTTCCATGCTCACATGCTGACATCAGTCCAGTGCCTGACACCCAGAGGGTGGTCACATCCCAACGGAGCGCAATTCAACCCTCCAGGTTTTTAGACTGCTTTGAAAACAAGGCTAATTTTAATGCTGGATGTCACATCTGGAAATTATTTGCATATTTTTCTTGTTCTCTTGATCAAAGAGCTGACTGGGAAGGGCTTTATCAGAGTGGTTCACATGCATTCTCTTTTAATCTCTTTTGGGGATTATGTTTTTTCCTCTGATGCATCCAGACAGACAGAAAAGGAAAAAAATTCAAGGAAGAGAAGTGCTGGGAGGGTGAAACGTGTTCCCCTGGACTGTAGCGTCTCTGCAACACAGCTCAAACAAATCAGAGCTGCCCCTTCAAAACTGTCCTTTAAAGTGGGCAAAGGGCTGCACCAGAGCCGGGAGGAGGTGAGAGGTTGGTGCAAGGAGCAGATTAGAAGTTTGCTCTTAATGAGATCTTCAGGAATCTGGTGCCAACAGCAGCATTCCTATGGGCAATTCTAACATGAAAGTGGGGGAGGACTAATTAAAAGCAAAGTGAAGTGCTTTCCTCACAGCACTGGCCTCTGCAGGTCAGCAGCATGGCCCTGGGTAGCACAGCTGACCCAACACAAGTGAAAGCCACCATTAAAGAAAACAGACACCACCACCTGCGACCAGGAAATAACTCTGTTGGTTTTAATATTTTCATGGATTATTTGCAAAGTAGGCAAGGGAATTATGGTTCTTTTTTTTTTTGAAAAAAATGTAACAACTGGATGTTACCACATTGCTGTACTTTAAGCCCTATGAGACATCTCAACATCCAGCTACTGCCTATAGGCAACCCTGATTTTTCCTTTTCCCCAAAGGGGCAAAAAAGAAATGCAAATTAAAAAAAGCCCGAAAACAACCCCACTGAACAGCCCATGCAGGCTGTTGGATAGATTCAAGGCTTTCATCCTCAGTTTGCACAAAAAGGAAGACGTGGAGCTGCCAGCTCCCATCACTGAGGGCCAGGTTCCCGGAGCAGGCAGGGCTGCGGCTGCATCCCTGCTGCCATCCTGCTGGAAACGCCCCCCAGGAGCCACGGCCGCTGCAGTCCAGTGGGAAACCTGAGGTCAGCCCAAGCTCCCAAGCATCTCCAAGGCAATGCCTGGATCATGAGGACTTGCAAGCATTGGCTGTGATGGAAACCTGTTTCATTTTTTTGTTGTTGTTTATTTCCGAGAGCAAGACAAGCCTCCTGGTGAAGGAGCTGCGATGCAGGGTACAGCTTGGAGTTAGAGCAGCAAAGCCAGGGCTCGTGCAGTGCGAGAGCATCTGTCCCATGGATGTGCGCGTGCTGCTCCAGGCATGCAGGGCGCTGCGGGGACACGGTTCTGCCGTCCTCCCGTGGGGCAGGAGCTGGGGCCTGCAGTGCAAAGGGTGCTGGTGAAAAGGTGTGAGCTGCAACCGGATTTATTGGAACACAGGGTTGATGGGGGAAAGGAAGGGCTCAAGCTTTGAGAAGCAAATTCGGGTGAGAACAGGCACCTTTTCACTCTTTTGAACACTGTAAATAATAAGAATAATAGAAAAGCCCAAGCGCTGCCCTCCCCCCATCCCAAGGCTTGCCTTCACATCATGCTTTTCCTGTACTGGGACTGTGAGCTCTGTTTGGGTTTGGAGTCCGCCTGCTGCAGCTCAATCTGTTTGTAGAGGTCCCTCAGCTCGCGGATCTCCTGCAGCACCCTCCGGGCCTGGCTCCAGGTGGAGGAGGCCTCACCCAGCAACCGCTCCGACTCCTGCAGGATCCTCTCGCAGTCCGATCTGGAGGAAGAGGACGAGGAGGAGAAGGTGGTGGTGCTGGTGGTGGAGTCCTTGGCCTTTCTCTTGCCTTCCCCGTAGCCCTTCACCTCCGTCAGCAGTTCCTGAGTTTTTTCCAGTTTCAGTGCAACCAGTTCCTGGAGCCGGGACAGCTGCTCCGGCTCTGCAGAGGTGAAGTGGACCTCAAGGCCTCTCCTCAGCACAGCACGGTGCGCTGAGGAGTCCCGCCGGGACAGGATCTCTTCCATGGAGGCACATTTATTCTTTTCCGAGTGTGACAGCTTTTTGGGAACCTGTGGGGTGTACATGGTCCCTTTGTCGAAGGAGTCGATGCGCTGCGCGGGCCGGTCCCATACAGTTGCCTCCCGCCGTGGCAGGCTCCCCGTCCGGCCCTTCTCCGGCACTTTGACGTTCTCTGAATCCGAGCGGCGCCGGCTGGCCACCAGCTGTGCCACAGACTTGTCCAGGTCCACACGGAAGCTCTCTTCGCAGGTGCTGTGATCCTCCGGTGAGGCGTCCTCCTCCTGGATCAGGTCAAGCGTCAGCATGCCGTCAGAGGTTGAGGTAGATGCCTGAGGAGGCAAAGAGCTGCGTTAGGAGTGGGCACCCAGGAAATGCATTACCTGGATGCAAAGCTGGAGCAAAAATCACAGAAAGTGGGACCGAGACACGGATAGGCTGGATCTGAGGTTCCAACATGGCTGGAGGGAGAATGGCTCTTAGAATCACAGAATCACGAACATCTCGAGCTGGAAGGGACCCACAGGGATTGTGGAGTCCAGCATTGGCCTCACACAGCCCCACCCAAACCCCATGGCTCCCTACACTCCCTGAGCTCCAGCAACGTGGGGCCATGCCCACACCTCTGGGCAGTATTCTCTAACCCCCACCTCACAATCCCAATGCAGCTCCATGAGGCAGCTGTAGGCCTCAGGCTGCCATGAGGGGCCTGCTGGCTGCCATGAGGGGGCTGTAGGCCAACACAGGGCCTCCCCTCATCGGCCTCTTGTAGAGCTTTGTGCAGTTGGCCATTGCCCAGCCCTCCCATTTGTCAAGATATCTCCAGAGGGCCTCTCTACCCTCCAGGGGGTCAACAGCTCCTGCCAATTTAGTATCATCTGCAAACTTATGTAGAATGTGTTTGGGTCCTACGCCCTGATCAGTTTTAAAAACAATAGAACAAAGTCTGACAGTGATAGGACAAGTGGGAATGGTTTTAAACTAGAAGAGGGGAAATTTCGGTCACATGTGAAGAGGAATTTCATTACCCAGAGGGTGAGGCCCTGTCCCAGGATGCCCAGAGAGCTGTGGGTGCCCCATCCCTGGAGGTGCTCAGGGCCATGGATGGGCCCTGGGCAGCCTGAGCTGGGGGGACCTAGCCCATGGCAGGAGTGGGGCTGGGGGGGCTGTGAGGTTCCTTCCAACTCAACCATGCTGTGATTCTGTGATCTTTAAGGACCCCTCCAACCCAACCATTCTGGGATTCCATGGTTCTATGATCTTTAAGGTCTCTTCCAACCCAGCCATTCCATGATCCCATGATCTGTGCCAAGTTCCCAGCTGTTGGGCCGTTCTGCATCAGGACCTTGAAGAAGCATTTCATTTTTAGCATCAGGAAAACAGGTGTCATCAATGGCAAGCTGCCAATTGCACAGTGCAAGAATGGAGGTATCTGTCTGATGGCCCAGGACAGTCCTAGGTCTTAGGACAAGGCCAGAGGTCAAGCACCTGGCCATCCTGCATCTACTTACTTACTTAAAGGGAATTTTACCCAAACAAGTGCCTGGAGTTTGTTATACATACCACAGCCATCAAATGTCCCCGTGTCGGAGGGCGCCGGGAGTGCTGTATTTTTGCTCTGTCACGCGTTGGGTGGGCAAGGTAGCTGTCCTCTTCGACAGTGACCTGGAGGGGTGACAAAGGCTGTGACTGGCAAGGGGCAGAGCACTTATTGCTCCAGGATTCCTTTTCCCTGTGCCCTGGCCATAGGCTGAGGCTGAGCTTCTTCCTCACACCTTTGGGCCAGGGTCCCGCCCTGAAGGCTGTGGTTTGCAGCTTGCCAGCATTTCAGCCCCTGGGTTGGACGTTTATAGCTTTCTGCTATAAAGCTTTCCCTGTGCTATGACCTGTTTTCCCTCTCTGCGGGGATTTGTGTTGCCATCCATGAGAACCAACAGCACTTGGGCTGCCCATACTGCAGTAAGCTGAGTATGCACGAGATAGAACTGGGATCTAACATACCTGGCATGAAGCATGAATGCTGAAATGCTTCCAAACCACAGCTCTGGGCCACAGGCCCCGAGAGGTGAGGGCTTGGAAGGATGGGGATGGCTGAGGTGGGGTGATGGTGCCATGCTGTTAGGCTACTCTAAAGATAGCACGGGACTATATTGACTAATTCCTGAATTCAGTTCCACAGCTTAAAGCTCCTTTGCAAACCTGAGCACACAACATGCTCAGCCCAGAGGACAGAAGGAATATCCCTCTCAGAGCCCTGGGAAGCATCCCCAGCATGGTGCCTGCAAGACAGGGCTGGGTGTGCAGGACTGCACGTTAATTTCAGGCTGGGGATCACACTGACCCACACCTCCAAATATCCCATCCTAAAGGGGTTGGGGGCTGCAGCAGCCTAAAAGCTTCATCTCAGGATAAAGCCTGGGCCCAGCACGCTGCTCACCTCATCTAAGATGCGGTTTTTAGCACGAGTGATTGCAGAGTTGAGGGCATTGATCCAGGACTCTTTCTCTTCTGGACTCACAGCCAGGAAGATCAGATTGGGTGCCTAAAAAAGAGGGAACTGTGGTCAACGCCCAAACTCAGGCCGATGCTGTCACCCTGTCCCCCATCCAGGGCAGTGCAGCCCCCGTGCATCTGCAGCTTGTGTGTCACCTATCGGCTGCCACCTCCAATCCGATATGGTGGGTGCATGCTGAGGGCTGAGCAATTTTGAAAATATGGCTTCTGTAGTGGATCCAGGACCCTTGGTTTTCTAAGTTAGTGCACGAGTTTTGCATTTCATTTGACTGTCTCCATTGCTGAGGGTGTTTGAGAACGGTGCGGCCACTCTCCATTTCCCCCTTCTCCTTTCTTTCTGCATTGCATGCTGTTACACACTCCTCAGCAAAGTTCGAGGTGGGCAAGCCTGCGGTGCTGCACGAGCCAGCATGGGGAGCGCAAACCCAGCTCACGTGCGCGGCTGTGGGTGGGTGCACCTGTGCCAGAGACCACGTGTGGGATGGAGACAGCCTCTGTCTTTGGAGATGAGACCACCTTGGGTCCTGCACCCCAGGAGCCGTGCCCCCATAAGGGCACCTTTCAGCTTTCCAGGGCTCTTGGGACAAGCTCTCTGCCCAAATCCAGGCAGCAAAACTGCACAGTGTCAGCATTCCCACCTTCCCTGCCTCCCCTGGGAATGAAGGAGTGCAGTTAGCTGAGCTGCGGCTGTCAGGTGCAAGTGGCCCCATCCTGGCAGTTCTCTGCCTTCCCCAAGTTCACTCCTCTACCAGGTGCTAGGCCCTGGAACTGTGTGCTTGGCCACAGTCACTGGGTGCAGACCTACTGCAGCATGGACCCTGCTCCTTCCTGCAGCTCCCACTGCTGCTTCCAGTCCCAACGTGGGATTTGGGTGTTCTACACTCCTGCAGAGCTCAGGCTGCCTGGTGCCACCCTGAGAACCTGTGACAAGCCTGGAGCTGGCAGCAGCCCTGCTTGCATACCGTGTTTCCAGGCTGCCTGGAGTGGGCGAGGGTAAATTTGCTGTGGTTCTTTTTGCTTCTGCTTTTGGACTTCCTGAGCTCTTCACATTTCTCATAATCACTCAGGTCGAACATTTCCTGCACGTTTTTTTCATCTTTCACCTGCAAAACAACAATAATTTACAGCTGTGTGGGCATCAGCAGGAGCAGACAGAGGGCTAAAACCAGAGCAGATGCTGGGACGTGCGAGAAGTCGTCCACCTGAGGTGCAAGCACAGCAATAGCACTGAGCTGATGCTGCACTTGGTTTGGGGGAGAAACAGAGCTTTTCCCTGTGATAGCTTCTACTCAAGTCTCAGAATGCAGAAGATGTATTTAGAAGGATAACAAAAATCACTGCCCCCAGGGTCAGTTCCTTCTGTGCTCCAGGATTCCTCTGGAACCCCCAGCAAGTCACTGAGCACCTCTGCCACCTCCAAAACACTGCAGGGTGATTGGGCTTGTCCCTGTGCACCCTCAAAACGAGTAGACTGATGCCAGCAGCGAGGACAGGGCCCTGCCTGCAGGAGGAGGTGGCCCCTGCTGCCAACTGCACGGTCCCAGCAGGGCCCACTGCTCTTCTGGAGGCAGCACACCCAAAGTTGGAGGGATGGAGATTAGTGCTTCCTATTTTTAACCCAGTAACATTGCTGGAGCCTGACAGCTGGTTTCAGGGGGTGGGTGATTCCTTGGGAGGACTCCACCCCATTTGCTATCTACTATTTCGTCTCTAGTTTTGGGGAACATGGAAGGAATTTCCTATGATTTTTCAACAGAATTCTAACAACAAGGCTGGCCGAAATGCCTTCCAGCTGAGGCAGGGCAGCCACGTGGGGCTGTGGGTCCTGTGCTGTCGGGCCCCAAGCCGTCCCCAGGCACTGGGTGCAGCCACTCCTTCAGCCAGCCCCAAAGCCCTGAAGCCAATGCTGGTTTCTTTTCAAAGCAGAGCTCTGTGTATGGCCTTTTATGAACAGCCACAGAAGAGCCTCTCGCACACTGTATCTTTCTTGATATCTTCTCCAGGTACTCCTAATTGGCTTTCCTCCCACCACGGTGCCATCCACCTCTTTCCAAGAATCTTGGCTGAATTTAGCCCATCTGCAGCGGGAGAAGCCGATCCCCTGAGCCTGGCTGCAAGGAGTCCTCACTCCAGATGTTCGTTGATGTAGGTCACTGGGACTCCCCAGCCCCCCCTGGCTCAGACACAGCCTGTGCTGTGAACGCGGGGGAGCTGATGCCTCGCCTCTGGGAGCACCCAGACTGCAGGACAGGCACCCGGTAAGTGTCCCCAGCCCCACAGTGATCCGTGCTGGGGCTGTGACACCACACTCATCCATCTGCTCACGGCACAAGATGTAGAGCATTGCTCCCACCAAACTGCCCACGTGTGCATGGAGCTCACCTCAGAGAACTGAGCACAGTCCACATCCACACACTGATGTTGGGGCCCCACTGACATTTTGGAGCTCAGGCCCTCCAGCTGTTCTGGGGTGGGCGCACACCCAGGGCACATCTGCCCTTCAGCCCCCAAGTGTGGGTTAAATTAATGAAGTGGCCCCTGGGTGACTCCATGGGCAATTAACATTTCTCTTGCTCCAATCACCCAGCTTCAGATAAGGAGGGGACTCCAGGTTTGTTTTCCTGTTGGGCTTGTTCGGGGGATTTGTCAGAGCAGTGTCATGCTGAGAGGTGATGCTCAGAGCCCACACAAAAGCTGCAGGAAATCACAAGACACCAAGTGCCGTGTATCCACGCGACAGCCAAGAGGTCACCGCATGGCTCCGGGTGAAACCAGAAACCAAAGCTGAGCAGCCGAGCACAGCAGCTGCGGGGTCAGAAGCTCCCCTCCTGTGGGACCCAAGTGCCACTTCCCTGAGCAGTCCCGCTCCCCCCAGGGGACAGAATTTTCCAAGCGGTTTAGCTAAAATTGGGGAAGTTACGTGCATGGGGATGGCTGAATGCTGCCAGTTTGCTGCACAGTCACATGCAGAGCCTCCTCCCTGCAGTACCACAGGTGGGAGCAGCACTGGGGCTTTGCAGGATGCATCGCACGCATGGACCACGCACGGGAGCCCCAAGTGCTGCTGTGCACACATGCACACACAGATTCATAAATTCATGGAATCATTTAGGTTGGAAGAGACCTCTGAGACCATCAGGTCCAACCATGATGCCAAACCATGTTCCCAAACACCACACCCACACGGCTCTCAGATGCCCCCAATGATGGGGACTCAGCTGCTCCCTGGCAGTCTGTTCCAATGGTTCCCCAACCTCTGAGTGAAGAAATTCTTCCTAATATCCAACCTAAACCTAAACCCACGGCACAACTTGAGGCCATGTACATGCGTGCACACACATATACGCATGCACCCACACAAATATACACATGCACACACATCCACTTACATGCAAACATGCACACATATGCACCCATGCATATGCATGCACACATATAACTCTGCACCCATGCACACACACACTTACATACAAAAACACAAACGTGCACACCCCTTCTAGGCCCCTGGAGCAGCTCTTGCAGGTGTAGCAGTGCATGAGGAGTGGGAACAGACTCCTTCTCAAGTGCTCTCGTGCTAATTGAGCCGACATCGTTGACAGCAAACAAGCTGAGGCTGAAGGAAGCGTTTCCTCATTCACATCCGTCACCAGGAGCCCATCAGTGCTCCCAACAGCCCTGGCTTCCCGGCCGTGTCACTGCTGTCCCCCTGCAGAGCTGAGCCAGGAACAGGAGAACAATGCCCAGAACTGTGCAGGGGGAAGGGAGCTGTGTGGAGGAGAGCAAGGGGAAGGAATGCAAACATGATGGCAAAGAGGTTTTGCTTAGTGAAGAACACAGCTCGCCTCATGGTGCTGCCCTGAGCGCTTTCTTTGGCTGGTGACCAGATGCTGAATAATGAAGGGAGTTTTTTGCATTAGTTCCCAGAGCTGTGCTCGCAGTGGGGGCACGGCTCTGTGCGCACTCCTGGTGCCGTGAACCCCAGCGCCCACTCTGGGGTGGGGCTGGGAGAATGGAAGGTTTGGTGCACTGGGGCAGCTCTCAGCGGTGATGCCCTATGCAAGAACACAGCTTGAGGCCCTGCCCACATATCCCAGGGATACCAGCCAATAAAATGCATTTCCTCCCCTTACAGCCAAGGAGAAAGCCCTGGCGTTTATCGGGCGTTCCATCTTCTCTCAACCAAAATGAACAAATATACCAAGCGCAGGCAAATGGCAAAGCACAGTGCCCTGCAGGTACCACCAGGTGCCGTGGGATTGGCACTGTGACCCTGCATGCAGCCTTCTGGGGTGTCTCTGTCCCTCTGGAGTTCACGGGGAGCAGATGACACACGGTCCCAGCAGCTCAGCTCACTGCGTGCCATAAGCCTAAAGGAGCCAACAACAACCACGGAGGCTAACATGAGTGTCAGCTCCTGAACTCCATCGACAAAACCACCTCGCTCTGACAGCTTTGATGAATCAAAAATACTTCATAGTGGAGCACTCTGATCTTTTGCTGGAGCAAACTGCAGCCTCCTTGCCTGCCAGTGCCTGCAGTCAGGATCTCACAGGCCCGGCGGCCGCTGCCATCTGAGCTTTCTGCTCCCATCTCCTCGGGTTGGTACTGTGCATTCCCCGCAGCTGGAGCCCCTCCGGCAGTGACTGCCGAGCCCTCCCGAGCAGAGCAGAGCTGCATGCACTGCTCATCCATGTGGCCCAGCCATTGACTCCACTGGGCATAATCTGGCATTTAAAACCCAAAAGGGGCTCCGTCCCATTCTGTTTGTCCAACCCCAATGCACAGAGCTCCCACTGCTGGGGAGCGGTGTGGGGAGGGACCCTGAGCACTGCAGGACACATGGAGCTGCAGAGGTCCCAGAGCAGCTCGCTGTGCTGAGCTCTGCCGTTCCAGGTCAGGTGTTTGAACAGAACATCATGCAATAGGCAGTCCCAGCAGACGTGTCTATGCACACACATCCAATATGTCCATGCCCACACCTGACATACCCATGTGCACACACATGTCCATGCACACACCACACATGTCCATGCAGACACATACGTGTGCCCTCTGTCCATGCACACACCCCAGACATATACCCATGCACACGCAGAAGTGTGCCTGCTGTCCATGCAGGCACACCAGTTATCCATGCACACACTTGACATCCCCATGCACACACATTTGATGTGTCCATGTGCACACATTCAACGTGTCCATGCACGCACACGTGTCCATGCACACACACCTGACATTTCCATGTAGACACACATTTGGCATGTCCACACACACTACACATGTCCATGCATACACAACAAAACTGCCCATCCACATACCTGACATATGCATGCACACAGCAGACATGTCCACGCTCACACACGTGTGCTCCCTGTCCATGCACACACACACGCTCTCCCACCCAGCAGTGGGAGCTCCCAGCTCAGTGGCTGCAGCCGCTCCTGCCCAGAGGCTTCCAGGAAGCAGCGACACGGGCAGGCTCTGTGTTCTCTGCTCCTGCAGGCGCACAGAGCCACTTCAGTGCACATGCACACAGCCAGATGTTACCTCTGCAACCACATCTCGACACAACCACAGATTCTTCCATATAAAGACATAGGCAGTCACTGCCGTGTGTTATTTATGGCCTTTCACACACATATGCATAGCACAGAGCCACGGGGCTGCTTCAGCTGCACACACATGAGGTTTTTCCCCAGGAAGAAATAAATGCACTCTCCCCAAAACACCTGCAGGTGCTCCTTGCTGGGCACTGGCACCCTGTGGCCACTCATGCAGCCCTTTGGGTCTCAGATCCCCACATATTAGGGAGGTACTCCCAAAGATGCACGTCAGAGGAATAGACAAGTATCTCTTTCCAGCACATATTCACTGACATTGTTCCCGTATTAAGGCATCCCATACATCCAGGCTGCTCTGGGCAGCTCCCAAAATGGGGCAGATCCCTGGCATGGGGCACCCTGCAGTGCCCCGCTGGGTCCTGCCCTTCAGCCACCATGCAGCATCCCGCTGACACTGCTCCACACCCCATAGCCTGTGCCAGACCTGCTGGTATGGAGCTATGGAGCCTCTCCCCATCCCTTCCCACCAGTTCCAACTGGGACAGCACATGGCAGCTCCACTATCACCTGGACTTGGTCATGGTTACTTCTTTGCTGGGTTCATCCCAGTCAACCTGCCTGAAGCACCCTGCTCAAGCACGTGCTCCAATGCTGCCTTGAACTGGAGAAAATGGCCCAAAACGGGCAGCGAGAATCCCTCCAGCCATGGCATTATCCTGCCCAGCAGATTCTGGGCTCCATAGATCTGGGGACTACTTGCAAGGTGCACACAAGACAAGCAGAGTGCTGTTGGGAAATGCATGCTGACCCAATGCACATTGGGAAATGCACCACTTTTGGAAAATTTGAAGGCCTGCAAGTCAAAAGAGATTGCTACCAGTTGCTGTGTTCCTCTGCCACCCATCTTCCCATCTAACCCTTCCCGTCCATAAACGTGTCCATAGGTTCATCGCAGGTTCAGTTCCCTGCAGTCCCTGACCTCCTGCTTGTTTTGTTTCTCCATCCAAGCGCTGAATCCAGCAGCGCCAATTCTCCGGGCAGCACCGGGATCACCGGCAGTGAGCTGTGAAATGCCAACACATGGCCGAGCACCCCTCCGGGCTCTGCAGCTGCTTTTGGGCTATTTCTGTGCTTGGACAGCCCCCACTCCACCTGCACTCTGCCCCGCCATTCAGTTAGCCTCTCAATCAAATTGCACTCAGGGGCCTATTATATTCCCACGCCCTAATTGGTGAAGCTGGGCCAGGCATGGCTCTGAGCACCCCCCAGCCCTGTGGTGCTGCTGGGAGGGCACCCATCGAGCCCCAGACCCAAATGGGGCATTTTTAGCCCAATTTCCTCGTGCTGTTTCCATGCAGCCCGGTTGCTTCCCAGGGCACAGCTCTCACCATGAGCTGTTAAGGAGGACTCAGAGGGAGGAGAGCTCCTGCCTGGGGGTCCCTTCCTGATGGATTCATCCAGACAAAACGAAGGGGTAAGGCAGTGCAGGGACAGCTGAGAGTCACATCCCATTACATTCCATGTGAACCCTACAGCGAGCCCCAGCCCGGCCCGGTGGCGTTGTTCCAGGGGGTTCTGGACCCCCGCCTGATATCCCTGCCTGATATCCCCATTTCATTTGGGCCGGGACAGAACCCAGGAGAGCAGAGGAAGAGCACCCCTGGTGCAGGGCCCGGGGGCTTGAGGCTCTCCGAGCTTTTCATGTGCAAAGGGAGGAAAGGGGGAAGGGAGAGGAAATCGACATCGAGCCTACCTCCTTCTCTGAGATGTAAAGCTGATCTCCCTTCAAAACCACGTAACGGTTTTTCCAGATTTCCCTAAAAATGCCTTTCCCACAAAATTTCCGCACCCAGCCGACCTTCTCGGGCTGCATAGATTGCTGGTTTCCATCCTGTTGCCCCTAACACAAAGGGAGAGGGAAGAAAATAGGAGGAAATGGTGTTATTTGTGTTTCCCACTCCTGCTCTCCCCCTCCCTCCCAGCCCAACCTCGCCTCCTCCTCGTGCCCCTCTCCACCCGAGCTCGGCCCCGTTCCCTCCGCACGGTTTTTGCTTGCAGCCATGGAGCAGCACCGGGGCACAGCTTCACCCCGCGTGTTATGTAAGAAAGGCTGCTGGGCTGCACTGAAGAATGGGAGGGTGCTGGGGAGCATTTCACCTAACGGATTTTTTTGTACTGCAGCAAAAATTGCGCTTCCGAGCCTTTTATCAGCAACGAATCCCCGAGGCAAGCTCCATGTCTGGGCCGGTATCTGCGGTTTCTTCGCGGCACGGATAAGATCTGTGGGCACCGCAGACGCAGCGGCGATAGATGGTGCCTCTGGATTTGGTCGTTTCCTTGCGATCAGAAAGGAAATCTGCTGCCGGATCGCATCTGCTGCTGGATTCAGGGGACGGGGAGGCAGCTGGCAGCTGGCTGCTGCCCTTGGTTTTGTTTTCATGTGGTCGGGCGTTTTCTTGCAAAGCGCGGGGTCGTGGTAGGCAGAAACGAACAACTGGAAATCGGCTCGGAGCCCCTTCCCCGCAGCAATGCTCTCCCCCCCCCCCAACCTGGGCCCACCAAGCCCCAAGCTAGGAGCGATCTGACTCACCCGTTTTGCAGAATTGTTTTTTTTCATCGTTCCTCGCTGCGCCGAGATGGAGGGAGAAAGGGTGGGGGGGCCGGAGGGGCTCCTCCCGCGGAAATATCTGGGCCCCTCCGCTCTGCCCTCGCCCTTTGTGGCTCACAGGCGCTCTCCCCTTACAGGCGGAGCAGCCGGCCCCGGTGACACATCCTCAGCCATGCAGACACCGCGTCCCCCCCGGCCGCCGCCGCCACCATCACGGAGCTCTCGTGGGCTTGCACTGGGCTGGCCTGGGCTCCCGAGCTCCATCTATAGCCGTGCGCGTATGACGTCTGGAGTTCACCAGAAAGGGCGAATCGCAGCCCACGAGGGTTTTCTTCTTTGTTTGTGACTCACAGCCGCTGTCTGTGTCTGGATGAGGGGCCGGGGGCAGCGGGTGCCCGTGTCCCCGCCCCGCCGCCGGCCCCTCGCCGAACTTCCCGGGACGTGGAGAAGGACCGGGTGGCACGGGAAGGGCTTCCTGCCCCCAGAGTGGCTGAGGATTTGGAAATATTGCTGAAAAGCGCTGCAGGGAGGAGAAGAAAAGGGTTGGAGGGAAAGGTCCCAGCAGAAAGAGGCTGGGATTCAAGGCTGGGAAATGCTTTTTTTCTTTTTTCTTTTTAAATACTCTTTTTCTGTTTATTTATTCATCATGTTTCGGCAGATCCAGAACTCTCAATGTGGGTACCTTGATGTGTTTAGAGAGAGAGATGTGTAAAAATGAACAAAAAGCAGAAAGGGAGAAATGGTTCTGCTCAGGACCAGACTGATAACAAGGGAATGGGATTGATCATCGATGCTCAGTCGGTCCGGGGGGTGCTGTATGGTGACAGCCCTCCCCGTGGGTCACTCATCTGGCACACGCCCATGCTTTGCTGGTGTGGGCTGTGTGTTCCGACACCGGGATTAGAGCATGGAGAATGCTGGTCATGTACTCGGGCTGTGCTGCTTTCAGAGCCCCGAGAGGGGCTGGGTGCAAGGGGCAGAGCACTCCCAGGTCTGTGTGAGGGGCCGGTGGCTCCACATCCCAGAACCATAGGGGTGGGAAGGGGCCTCTGGAGCTCCCCCAGACCAACTCTCCTAAGGCAGTTCCCTACAGTGGGATCACATCCAGGTGGACTTGCATCTCTCCATGGAAGGAGACCCCCCCACACCTCCACTGTCCCAGGGCTCTGCCCCCTCCCAGCACAGCAGTTCTCCCGACTGCTCAGATGGAGCTCCCTGGGCTCCAGGCTGCGCCTGCTGCCCCAGTCCTGGTGCTGGGCACCACCAACAGAGCCCGGCTCCATCCTCCTGCCCCTTCCCTGCAGAGCTGGAGCAGCACTGAGCACATCCTCTCAGCCTTCTCTGCTCCAGGAACAGCCCCGGGGCTCTCAGTTTTCCCCACCAGGAGATGCGCCAGGCCCCCACCAGCTCTGCCCCCTCTGCTGGGTTCTCTCCAGCAGTTCCCATCTGCCTGGAACTGGGGAGCCCAGTGCTGCAGATGAGGTGTCTCCAGGGCAGAACAGAGGGGAAGAGCACCTCCACGGCCCTGCTGCCCCACCCCGTGCAGTGTCCCCCAGGGAACCATTGGCCTTCTTGGCCACCAGGGCACACTGCTGGCTCATGGCCAATTGTTGGTCAGCCATAGGTCAACCATTGGCCACTGGGACTCCCAGGTCCTTCTCTGCAGAGCTCCTTTTGCAGCAGCTCAGCCCCAACCTGCTCTGATGCATACGGTTGTTCCTCCCCAGGTGCAGGACACTACACTCGTCCTTGTTGAACCCCATCGGGTTTCTCTGTGCCCAGCTCTCAGCCTGCCCGGGTTTCGCTGGATGACAGAACAGAATTCTGGGGTATCAGCCACTCCTCCCAGCTTTGTGTCATCAGTAGTTCTCAGTGGGATGCTTGTGATAGACAGCGCCAAGTGACCTCATGGCACAGATCTGCCCTCAAAGTGGCTCAGGATGGGGACAGCCTTTGGGGCCTGATCAGCCCCTTACCCTGCAGGCCTCAGCCCTGGGCTGGAAGTTGCCTTTGTTTTGCCTCAGTTCCCCTTTCTGAACCACGAGGTGAACAGGTTTTGGCAAGGAGTTAGGAAGTGGTGAATGCTTTGGTATCGCTTCCCTTTTTCTCTTCAGCACATTCAATGCCGGGGGGTGAGGGGACAGGGGTGCGACACCCACAGGACAGGGACCGGGCCCAGCACTGCCGAGTCACAGTGCATGGGCAGTGCTGAGGGACTAGGCGAGGGCCACACAGTCACGGAGTCACAGCATTGCTGGGGTGGCACCTCCGGGTCCCTCTGGTCCCCTTCTGCCCTATCAGGGCCACCCAGAACTGTGCCCAGCCCCATATCCAGGTGAGGCTGAGGATCTCCAAGGAGGACACTGCACAGCCTGTGGGTCCCTGTGTCACAGTGGTGCTTCCCGATGCTCCCAGGGTACCTCCTGGCTGTGCCCAGTGCCTCTGGCCCAGGCCAAGGGGTAGGGATGTCCCACAGCACGCACTGACCACCCAAAGCCCCTTGTAGCTTGCAAGGCTGAGTATAAACGTGTGTGTGCGTTTTTCCCAGGGAGTGGTGGGATCACCGTCCCTGGAGGTGTTCCAGAAATGTGGAGATGTGACACTGAGGGACATGGCTCAGTGGGCATGGTGGGATGGGATGGGTTGGGTTGGACTTGGTGATCTTGGAGGTCTTTCCCAATCTTCCTGATTCTGTGATTCTATTTATACGACTTTAAACCAATGCCCAGGTCAGCGGTGCTCGTGGCACTGGGCATGCTGCTCCCAGCTGCTCCGTGCTGCAGTTCTGCCCTGGCACTGCTGTGCTGGGCACATCTCACTGAAGGAAAAGGAAGGCAGTGGGTGCCTCCCACCACCTCTGAGCCCAATGGATTCAGTGGGTCCCTTCAGTGCATTCTGGTGGTAAAAGTGGCTTTGAAAAAAGCACAAAAAGCACTCAACATCATCAATCTGTGCAGCACCCTCAGTCCCCACCCCGGGGCTGCACAGGGCTCCTTGGTGCAATGGGCTGCCCCTTCTCTCCTGAGACACAAAGAGGAGCAGATGCAGTGATAGCGATGCTGCAGCCGCAGGGATCTCGAAGCACACAGCTGGGGTTGGGCTTTGCCCTTTGACCTAGCACAGCTGCAATGCAGATGGTGGCCATGTGCTGGGGATGTCCCCTTGTAACTGCCCATAGTAGGGCAGCAGCATGCTCCATGCATGGAGGAGGAAATAAGCAGGAGGCAAAAGCCTAGGGATGCTTCCAAAAATCCTCAGGATACTTCCCAAAATTCTCAGGATGCATCAGAAGATCTTTGCTTCAGAGTGCCTGGGGCGCAGCTGGCTGCTCCAGCCTGTGGCTGTGACTCACGTTGGATGGGATGTGACATTCAGGGCTAGAAACATCAACAACTCGCATGGAAGAAAGGGAGATGGGAGGGAGCCCAGCCTCTGCTTCTGTGCTGGAACAGGCAGTGGCACATGGACATGGACACATGGACAGAGGGCTTCTGCATGGCCGCAGCACCTCGTCATGTCCCTGTCCCCATCCCTGTCCCTATCCTGGCCACAGCCAGCCCCACTGTGATTTGTGCTCCTGAGCACGGCCCAGGGATGCATGCAAACAGCCCCCGGTGAAACCAGTGCGCTGCGCAGACCAGAACAGCTGAGGGGAGAACTGAGCCCTTTATTAGCTGCTAATGACCCACAGTTTAACAGCCTCTGTGCAGGCTGTGCTGGGACGGTGTGTTTTCCCAGTTCATATGGTCCGCAGCGGTGCATTTTTTATTGTGCTCACAGCATGCTTCTGGAGTTCCTAATGGGCCTCCATGCAGGAAAAAGCAGAGTGTGATCACAACTGGGAGCAGCCACCTGGGAGCAGGAGGTATGGCAGAAGCAGAAATGCTCAATTCCAACATTATAAAATGAGGATGAATGCTGCTGCAGCACGTTGGTTCTCCAAAGGGTCCGTGCTGGGGTTGGACGCATTGCTGAGTGCTGTTGGGATGCTGCGTCGGAGCTGCAACGTGGGCCACCAGTGCTGCTGCTCCACAAACCAGCCTCAATTCCCCACTTTTGCAGGAATGGGGCTGCACCCCAGCAAACCAAGGAGCAGTGGATGGTGCAGAACCCCGCGCAGAGCCGGGGCCACTGTGTGCGAGCATCAGAGAACCACCGGGTCACGGCTTTGAGGTTGGTTACATAAAGATGCCACTGCTCTGAAAGGCAGAGGGGATCTGGAAAACATGGGCAAAATGATGAGAATCCCTTCCTAAATTCGTATTCCTGTCCTCCTGCTCGCTACCCTCAGACATCCTATTGGCTCTGTGCAGCCTCGGTGCTGCAGCTCTACTCCCCTATGAAGTGTTGATTCATAACAACAGTTACCAAAATATCCTCTTGCTGCAAAAGCAGAACAACAAACACCCTCAGCTCCTTTATGTATTTAACACCCCCACACCCCCTGCATAATTCTGCCTCTGGATATCAAGTGTGAAACTGCTGCTTGGAAGACGAACTGAGTGTAATTAGGTCATGTGCTTTTACTCCTCTCTGGAGATTATTGCAGCACTGTGGTGGGGTTGGTGTGGCGGGGAGCAGCCCCGCTGCGCTTCCTATGGGGCTGTGGGTCCTCACCCGCCCTCGGGCTGCAATTGGGGTCTGGGAGCAGGGTTGGGTGCTACAGTAGGGCTACGGGTTTGGGGGCTGGGGAAGGTGGGGAGCCCTT
>WBMW01004214.1:26848-85146 GCA_013396635.1 Penelope pileata
AGCCCTTTGCCTGAGGGTGGGGGGGGAGAGACCCGAGGGGGGGAGGGGTGCCACTGGAACTGGGAGCGTGGGGGCACATTGAGCCTGGGCTCTGCTACAAAGAGAGTAGAAACAGAACTGGAAACAGAAGAGATTCCTTTTTTTAACCTCAAAATGTCTCCAAATGTTTTATTTTGGTGTTTCCTAAATGAAGTTTCTTTTTGAAAAAATATCACCCCCCAAAAAAATTCAGCCAAAACCGTTTGCAAAGTGCTTCGGTGCCACCACATCTGCATTTTGCTCTGAAAAAGCAGCACAAAAATGTCCCCAAATCATCACCACCTTCTCCAGAGGACAGCGACCCATATTCCGGGGTATGGAAATAGCGGGGGCATCCCTACCCCCAGCCCCTCCCACCCCACTCCCCAGCACCGAAGCTGTGGGCAAAGGAGGAAATGCCAACGCTCTTCACTGAGCGGCTGCCTAATCCCTTTCCATCTGCGGGAGCATCAGTTGCGGGCACCAAGGGGAGAAGTGGAGTCGGATGGCCGAGCTCTGCCATGGTGGGGAGAGGAGGGCCCAGCCCTGCTGGGAGCTGTTCTACCTCCTTCCGAGGTTTGTTTTTCAGCTCTGTGATTTTTCCATGAGATGATGCCCATGGAAAGCAAGCAGTTGACACGAGGCTTCTGCCCACAGTGCCCCAGACCCAAGCTGCAGATTTCCTTCCCAAGATGGCCCCTGGAGCTGCTTCTTCCCCATCCAGGAGCTGCATGGCCACCAGGAGGCAAATTGTCTACCCCTTAGTTGCACCCTGTGCAGCTGCTGGCACAGCATGAAGCTCCAACAGCAGAAACTCAGGAGCTAAAAGCTGAAGCAAGTCCATGTGTAAAAAAAAATTTCTAATGTGCGCTTTGGCTTCAGCAGGGTTATGCACAGGGTGTGGAACCACCAGGGGAAGTTCTTGGGCTCCTGTGACGTAATCCAGGGTGGGTGTAAAGCTGTGCATGAGCCCCGCTTTCACCTATTTTACGGTAGTTTGTGAGCAAACCTTCCCAGGTGCCTGATGGCAGTTCAGTGGTGTGCTGCGTTGTGCCGGGACCTGGAGCTCTGCAGGGAGCAAAGGGCGGCGGTGCCCAGGTGTGGGGCCAGAGGAATGCTGCAGTGCCCATCTGCAGCCCTGCCCTGACCTAGAGCGATGCTGCAGCCCTGCCCAGAGTGGTGCTCCTGTGGGCACCTCCTGCACCCCACAGTGCCCAGGGCAGCAGCAGCAGAGCTCTGTGAGCCCGAATTCCAGTGCTCCTGCAGTGCCCTAGAGGTCTCTTTGCTGCTGACCTCATGGTGAGGACTTCAGCTCAGTTTTGCCTCACTTCTTGCTGGCTTTGCCTGAAAGCACAAGGGTGAGACAAGTGCAAGATGCAAGGTACAAACGAGACAGGCAAAAAAACAGAACAAAACCAAACCAGGCACCCAGCTCTGTGCCCCTTCTCTCCAGTTTCTGCACCTGCTCTGGTTTGAAAAGCCCCAGCTGCGCAGCTCAGTGCTGATCTGAAGTGATGCAGCCCTGCAGCACTGCAGAGCGGGCCAGCACTCTTCTCCGAGTGGAGAGCAAGGGGGAAAATTACAGTCCGTGGGCCCTGAGGACTCTGTGTCAGGCTTGGGCCAAACCTTCATTTGCCACTGAGCACAAATGTGCACCAGGGAGGCTGCCTCCAGCAGCAGCCCCACTGCCTGGCGAGGAGCGCAGTGTTGTTGGGTGGTCATCCTAGCAGAGAAAAAAGCAGCAAAATGTGTCAGCTTCCTCGATGCGAGGATGAGGGCAGTGGACTGGAAACCCCACCCCTTCGAGCACTGCAGCTGACGGCTGGTAGGAAGGAAACATTCCCTAATGATGTGCGTGGGAACCCTGCCCCATGCCCTGACCCCATTGTTTTCCTGCAAGAGCCCCGGAGCAGCTCCGTGGCACACAGAGCATCAATCCCTCAGCGCTGCAGGGAGATGTCGGATGGACGGGCGTCCGGGCTCGCAGTGACCTTGCTTCAGGGAATTATGCCAGAAATGAGTCTGAATTCAAGCATTTTCCATCCACAGCGGCTCTCAGGGAACTGGAGGTTCAGCCTGACTTAATTATGGGAAGGCAAGAGATAAGGGAGCAGCGCTCTGGGCAGCAGGCATTCCCAGCAGCCAGGCATCCGGTCTGCTGATGGCTGTTTCGACTCAACCTGTGCTGCTTCCACAGTTCCTGTACCGAAATTAAAAGGAAATTTGAAAAAAAAAAAATTCCTCTTGAAGGGATGGAGAGGCCCCAGGAGAGCCACACACGGGCTGGATGCCCCTGGCAGGAGGCAGTGCTGGACTGCAGCACTCTGTGTCTGCCTGTGTCTGTCTGTCCCTGGTCCAGCTCCATGCCCAGAGAATGCCAACCCCCCACCTCCTCTCCCAGCTCTGCTCCAGAACTGTGATGCTCTCATTTCTTCTCAAATCCAATGTTTCATAACTGCTGGAATAATGTTTATTGTTAAAGAAATCATGACACTTTTTCAGTTCACAGCATGGGATCAAGAAAATGGGCACAGAGTGGTGCAGGTTTCTTAAGGTAAACAGAAGTTAATGGAGATTAAGCACGTAGTGACAGTGGCACTATGAAGGAGATAGGAACAGACAAGTTCAGCCAAAATGAGTTACTTAACAGGACTCAAAATATACAGACAACTGAGCAGAGCAGAGGCTTTGCAGTGCCCATTGGCTTCACCTCCCAGAGATGCACATGAAGGTCTGGGCCGGGCCACTGCATGGTCATTAGGGGACCCACAGGTGTCAGGACGCAGCCACGCAGCAGAGCCGCGAGGCAGCATCGCTGCACTCAGTGCTCATGGGGGAACACTGATCCCAGGGCCCCTGCAGTCCCATGTGCTGTCCTGCACCAGAGGACAGCGGCGGTGCTGCGATGTGGGGCACATTCTAGTTCCACCAACGCAGCGCTCAGTGCCCAGATGCTCTCAGTGCATGTTGGGGTTCCTGGCGCGGAGGGGGGAGGCTGCAGCTCTGCCCAGCGCCGTGCGGTCAGTGTGTGCTGGGGGAGTCGGGGGTTGCTCTGAGCTTCACCGCCGGCTGCTTGGCCGCGGCGCAGCTTGTGAACTCTCCACGCTCCGTCCGCGGAACCCCGACGCTGTGACCTCCTCGAGGAAGCTGCAAGCAAATCTCAGGTTAGTCCAGGCCAACTTGTCACTCCTGCAGATAGAATGCAACCACATGAACCACACCAACACATGCTCTGCAGCCCTGGAGCTACATAACATCGTATGCCCCTCCAGTGTCACCTCCCTGGAGGGGGGACCACAACTCCTGCCCCTTGGTGAAGGCAGCAGGGAGGAGGGCAAGGAGCTGCCCGTGGTTGCACAGGAGCCAACAGAACCCAACGGGAGCAGGGATCACTCTGCAGTTCCTTCCCCAAGCGGCCGAGGATGTGTCAGGGACTGATGGTCCATGCAGGGACACCAGAGATGCTCAGATCAGAACATCCTGAGGGACACACTGGGCAGAAGTGGGGTGGGTGGATCCCCCCAGCTGCAGTGGCACAGCCTCAGGCTGGGAGAGTTCCAGTCAGCAGCAGCAACTCCAACAGAATGGAGAAAGCTCCTAGCAACAGATCCCCAGGACAGCCAGGGTGGAGAGCAAAGCGCAAAGCTGTGGGGCTGCCATCACCTGCCCTGGGTACCAAACCCCGGCACCCAGTGAGGATCACCCCACTGAGCAGCTCCACTCATTCCTGAATGCCCCATCCCATCCCTAAGGCTCCTCGAACACATTGCCGGCTCCTCCTGGCCCAGCATAGCCCCTTGGCTTTGCTGGCAGCCCTGTTGGGTTCACAGCAACAAAGCCAGGAAGGCTGATACTTGGGTTTGGGTCTCTGCCTGCTCTCAGCCTTCCTGCAGGGACAGCGGGGCAGGAAGGGGCGCAGTGGAAACCTCCGCTGAGGCATCTGTGGCACTTTGCAGTCAGAGTTTCTGGAAGCAGTCCCAGGCTGTGCTCACTCCACCGCAGGGCTCCCACCCACCCGGACCCTCCCTCCGATCTCCGCATCTGAACCACACGTTATGGGCTGGCATCAAAATCACTGAGCCACGTGGAAACCTCTGGGCACCAACCATTAACTCAGCCAGAGCCTAAGGAAGTTTCAACTCAGTAAAATGCTTAAAGATGCTCAGCTTCATCCTCTCTGGTTTTCCAGGGAAGCGCTCAGTCTGAGGCTTGTGCACCAGCTACAGCCACACACCAGAGCAATGGTTCCACATGAAAACCAAAGGACAATTCCTTGGGATGCACTGGGGCTTCTCGGAGAACCCCCATCCTGTGGGATTCAGCTGCTGGGGCAGGGTCTGGGGCTGCTGACTGCAGGAAAATGCTCCAAGCCCGCAGGGAGTGACCAGAATTGCTGGAAATGCCCAGGGGTCCTGGGGGTGGGCTCTGTGTTGTGCTCTGCTTCAGGGACCGAGATACTGAGACCTGAGTTTATGAGACCACCCAGCCCTTGCCCAAACCTATCTCCACTTAAATGACAGCAAAATTCCCTGTTATGCCCTTAGGAGCGGAGTTAGGCCAAACATCTGAGAGTTTGGAAGTCCCATCCCAGAACACTCGCAGAGTGCCTCAAAGCCCCCCCAGGGACACGGCCCAAGGTCACCGCGGTGGCAGCGCTGGGTGCCAGCAGAGCTCCCGCTGCGTGCAGGCTGTGGCTCCCGGCGCCAGGGGATGCAGCCAGAGGGAGGATTTCTACCTCAACAATCTGCAAAATGAATGTCACCCATGCTGTCACCAAGCAGCCTTCAAAGGTCGATTTTATCCCCGAAATGTGCCGCAGCGCTTCAGTTTCCAGGTGTCCACCTGTCACTGGATTTCTTTCGTACCCAGGCGGACTCAGCGCGGGCTGAGCGGTGTCTGCAGGGTGCCACGTGCTGGGTTCGCCTGGGGCGTCTGCACCACCCCCACATTCCTGCACAAACACAGCAGAGCTCAATGCATGTGGAGCTGAGCAGGGAGCACCACTGTGTGAAGGGGTCTGGAAGGTCTGGGAGGGAAAAAGATCTGGATTCAAGAGGGAAGAAGATTTGGAAGAATAACGCTTCAAAGCTTCTTGCATTGTTTTGGTTCAATTGCAAGGCCTGGAGCACAGTCCTGCACCACATCCTTATCTAAATTGGAGAGATGTGGGCTTGAAGGGTGGATCAGGAGCTGGTGATGGTCGCAGGCAGAGGGCTGTGGTCAGTGGCTCTGTGTCCCGGTGGGGACGGTGATGATCAGTGTCCCCCAGGGGTCCGTCTGGGGCCGGTGCTCCTCACCACCTTTCTCAGTGACACAGACACTGGGACCGAGTGCACCCTCAGCAGTTTCCTGATGGCACCGAGCTGAGTGGGGCAGTGACACAGCAGAAGGGAGGGATCCATCTGAGGGACCTGAAGAGGCACTGAGGAGTGGGCCCGTGTGAACTCAATGAGGTTCAACACGGCCAAGCGCACGGTGTTGGATCGGGGCAATCACAGATATGATGGGAGAAGAATAGGAGAACTCCTTGAGAGCAGCCCTGCCGAGAAAGGACCTGGGGGGCCTGGTAGATGAAAAAAACCTTAGCATGAGGCAGCGGTGTGCACTGCAGCCTGGAAGGCCAACGGGATCCTGGGCTGCACCAACAGAGGGGGCAGCGGGGCAGGGAGGGGACTGTCCCCCTCTGCTCTGCCTTTGTGAGGCCCCATCTGGAGCACGGCATCCAGGCCTGGGCCCCCAGTATGGGAAGGATGCGGGGCTGTGGGAGCAGGGCCAGAGGAGGGCACGGGGATGCTCAGAGGCTGCAGCGCCTCTGCTGTGGTACACAGTGTATTTCTGAATGGCATGGGGCTGGGATCTGCAAATTGGTGCAGGCATTTGTATGATTTTTTATTTTTTTAATTTTTAGAAGCCCTCATGATGCACAACCTTGGCAGGCAGACGTACTGTAGACCTCTTCTAGGGGAATGACATTTTTGTAGGATTTGTGGTGTACCCTGATTTTTACTTTTTAATTTTTTTTTATTAAGGTTTCTTCCAACTCAAGTCATTCTACGATTCTCATGATAGGCTTTTTATGCTATTGCATGGCACTTCTGCCCCCAAAAGCCAAGGAGCAGCAGGCCCTACTGCATGAGCACCAGAGCAGGATCACGGCTTGCAGCTCTCCCAGTGCCACCAGCATGCAACAGCACACTCCTCTCGCTCCTGCTCCATGCTGCTGTGCACTGCTGTCTCACAGCACTGGAGCAAAATGTGAGCAACCTCTCTGCGACATCCCCACCCATCTGCACGAGAAGTGCCTGAAACCAAAGGAGCTGCAAAGGCTGCACCCAACGCAGAGCTCTGCCCCTTGGCACTGCACCCTGCAGCCATGTGCGCTGCTGCTTGGTGCAGCCTGGAGGCTGCTGGGCACACTGCAAACCCACAGCAGTGCTCCCACTGCGATCTGAGGAGGATGTGTTCGCAGGATGATGGTTACTCTGGTGATGCTGCTCAGTGCTACCAGCTCCCAGCTTGACTCATGCTGTCAACATGCTGATCAAGTTATCCACACGTTAATGTTTAAAAAAAAAAAAAAAAAAAGTCAGGACACACCACAAGTCCTACAGAAATGCGGTTCCCCTAAAAGAGGTCTACAATAGGTCTACCTGCCACGGCTGTGAATCACAAGGGTTTCCAAAAATTAAAAAAATAAAAGCTCATGTAAATGCCTGCACCAATTTGCAGATCCCAGCCCTGCACGCTCAGAGCTGCGCAGGCTGGAAGGCAGCGGGTGACACAAGGTGTGCAGGAGCCTTGGCCATCCAGCACCACAACTACAGCCAGAGCCGTCCCTCCTTCAGCTTTATTTTTAGGCGTTAGAGCCAGGCAGACTGAGGATGACTTGCTTTTCCTTTTAAAGGGGACTCCTGTTTATTTGGGGTGGAGAGAAAATTCAAGTGAGAGCCACTGGCTTCAGAAAGGTCCAAAAATGAGCACAACAACCGCCCCTGAGCATCTCCTGGATGCACACGTAATGTAAAGAATATTACATTGAGGGAATTACTAATCCCCCCACCTGCCCCACACCACTGGGTTTGGGGCTCCTAAAGGCCAGTCTGGGTGCTCCCCATGGCAGCAGCATCGCGCTGTGTCCTGCAGCACCAGGAGGTGTTCAGCAGCAGCAGAGCTATTGCTGGAAGTGGGTAAGTGGGTCAGGCTGAGATCCCCCCGGATTACTCACAGCAGGTTTCTGCTTAACCTCTGCTCTGGATGAGTCAGCTCCATGCGCCAGATGTTCCTCCTGGTCTGGCTCTTCCCTTTTTAGCCAGTTATTGATCCGCTTTAACCCTTTCTCTAATGGATTTTCCCTGAGATCCAGTTGGCTGTGCAGGAGCAGCACAGAGCTGGCTGCCCATGGAACTGCTGTTTGCTAGCAGCAAGGAAGCAGCTCCCTCACTTGGAGTCCTCTTTGGGGAATGGCAGCTCCTCCAGCTCTCAGCTCCTCCAGTCCTCAGCCAAACACGCCAGGCCCCCAGGATCCCTACACTCACAGCCCCGTGATTACATCTTTTGCTTTCATCCCAGTCCTTACTGGCACAGCAAAGCCATGAGTTCCATGAGCCCTTTGCCTTTTACAAGCGCGCAATCCCTGCACAGAAGTAACAGTGTTCTGAAATTCGAGGGGAAAACCACTGAAAACCACAGATCTAACTCCAGCATGGTTCTGCCCAAATTTATCTGGGTACCTACAGGTAATTACAGAGGTTGCTATGGTCGGGCACCAAGTCAAAAATGAACTCTTACATTCACATAAATGAAATTTAAACTCACATTACATACTTAACCCACAATTAATAATCCCCCATCTCCCAGCCCTTCCATTGCAGCTCACCACGTCGCTGGGAAAAACACAGCGAGGAGCTCTGTGCTCGGGATCTCATTCATGGGGTGGCTCTGTCCACGGCCACATGCAGCGGAAGAGGCTGAGTCCTGCAGCAGAAGGGATGCATGCAGCAGGCAGACGTGGCTTTGGGTCCCCATCCATGGGGCAGAGCCCTGTCCCAGCTCATCACACAGCAACACCTTCCTTACCTTTCTGACAATCAGGTTGTGATAGAGGTATTTTTAGCAGGGCAGCCAAAATTTCAGAAGTAACAGAGGTAGCCAATCTGGATTGATTAGAAAAACACTGACAACAACAAGTTTGTTCCACCCTGCTGGCATTTCTCAAAGTATCTGAGAGCATTTCCCAACTCTGTGTGCTCCCCTACACTGCATGGGAGGGGGCTGCTGTTAGCACAACAGACAGGAAGAAAGGAATTAGGTACACGGGTACGTGACAGCCTTCAGACTGATCTGCAGCAAAGCTGAGCACGTGTTCCAGCCAAAACTCAGAGATTTTCTGATTTGGGGATTTCTGCATTTCTCTGACTTTCACCACCTGGCTTTGCAGCACCCCAGCTGCTTTAATGCAGATTTTTTGTCCCAGCTCTTGGCTGCAGCCCCCTACCCAGGAACAGATGCCCATGGCACAGTACTGACCAGTGGGCCATGGGCAATGCCAGGATGGAGGGTAGGGAACAGCTGTGCTATATGGATTTATCTGCCAGGGGCAGAGGAATGAAGAAAAGAAACAAAAACTTCCTCACACCTTGTAAAACCAGTGGGATTTTTTAAATTTGTAAGGAATCTCTCTGGCTGCATTTCAGAACACGAGCACTGCTATTAGATGCCTGCTCTCATTTTGCATATATGTCAATGTAAATCCATAAAGATTATGGAATTGTTAGAGTTGGAAGAGACCCTTAAAGGCCCTCTGGTCCCACTCACTGCAATGCACAGGGACACCCACAGCTCCATCAAGATGCTCCCAGCCCCCCCAGCCCGACCTGGAGTACATCCATGGATGGTGCACCCACCACCTCTTTGGGCAAAACAGGGACCATCACCATGCAGCATAAGGAAAGTTTAAACTTTACTATGCCCACTTTGAGACCTTACTGCAGACCCAAAAAGTGTGTAAGAGTATTTCTCACCCCACACTGTACAGCATCCAGTTGCAATGCGGTCACTGGACATGCAGATGGTCTCTTACACAAATAAGCTTCTCACTCACAGAGCTGTATCAACACAGCCAGCTCCAGAGGTTTGTTTGTGTCCTGCCTGGAGACAAAGCAGGATGGATATCCCCTAAGCCATCCCCCATCTATAAACACAGATGTTGACCACAATTTAAGTTGGGTGGGTAAGAACAATGACAGCACGGGATTAGTGTGCTTACACAGGCTGCTCAGCGCATTAATATCAAAATCTCCTTGTTTATTGTGACATATCAGCCCTAATCCAGCAGAAAGAAGGGGTGGTTCATTAAAGGAAGACCAGAGGATTACAGGAGGAGTTAGGACACCATGAAGTCTGGGTTTCCTGACACAGGCACCGTGGTGTTTGCTATGTATCCACAATCCTCATGCACTTTGCTATATCCTAACCCTAATGAATGACAATAACACAACAATTCATTCATAACAATTCATTAATAACAAAGTGCATGAGGATTGTGGTCAGGGAACTCTCCTTCTTCACCCAGGCATCAGGTGTGAGCATGTCCTGCTCTGCGTGCTGCTCCCCCTGCACAGCAGTCCGTCATCCCCTGAAAGGCATTCGAGCGGACCAGCTGGGAAGTTCAGTTGTTTCTTATTGCTAATGTGGCCTTTCCTCATTTGGGAAATCTTGTTCAAGCCACGAAGGAAAAGCAGCTTACTTGGGGCAGAGCTATTTTCAGAGCAGGACCCTCAACAGCCCTCATCCCGAGTTCCCAGACAGGACCTTGTAGCAGTCAGCACCTACACAGCAACAGCCCTTTTTTTCTCTTCTTTTCTTTTTTTCCTCTTTTTTTTTTCACTTCATTCTTTGAAATGCAAATTCTGATACAGTATCCTAGTTTTTCTGTAAATAATTCAGAGGCTGCACCAGAACGAGTCATGAAATAAGCCCTAACCAGCAAATGTGACTCCTTACAGCACAGATCTAAGCAGTGCAGCCCAACAGTGTTGATGCAAACGCTGAATTTCACAAAGCCATCCTCTGCTCAGAGACCTCCTGGTGCAAGCAGACAGAGGAGAAATTCCTAATGCCAGCTGATAGGTCAGCAGCAGAGCTGGGGTGAGAACCTGAATCCAATACCATCCTCTCACCCATCCAGCTCGCTTTCCTCCCAGACAGAGCGCTGCAAGGAGGTTTTCTCTGTTCCCAGTGACAGTTTTTGCTAAATCTGCTACACCGCTATACTCCCCAGGCAGGGCTCAGCCTCCAATCTGGTGTGAAAAACTGTGCCATCCCTGAGATCTCCGCATCCCCGCTCTGCTTTTTGTATTCAGCCTGGTGAGATGACAGCATTATCCAGGTTCTCAGCAAAGATCCCGGTTAAAGTTTGATGCAGAACTGTTGGTAGATGTCAAAATCAGCTTCAAGATGCCTTGGTAGACAGAGAGGTGACGTGGGATGTCAGGCTGAACACGAACCAGTTTTTCTGCATCCTTAAAAGATGACAATTCACTTCATTTCGTTCTTTTCCCAAGTCAAAAAGCAGCTAGTACATCTGCTGATCTCATTTTCTTACTTTTTCCAGGTCTGGCTGAAACAGGATTTGGTTCAAAGGCTGCTTTGTAAAGCAGAGAGCTGAGGAAGCCAGGCAATTTGGGCAGGAATTGGCTGATATGTGGGCTAATACAGACTTGCCTCTGTAACCCAGCTCATGAAAGCAGTTTGCTGCTGGGCTATCACCACACTTCAGGAGCTTTCTGATCACCTGACATTAAGCTACAGAAAGGGCCACATTTTGGAGCAGGAATTTGGAGGGTTTGGGCATTTATTCTTAGCAAGTGATAATCAGAACCACCAGACTGCCCTGCAAAGGAACTGCTCCTGCTTCTATGTAGGCAGCATTGGAGCCTGGAGATTCCTTACAGGCATAAGAAGAAAGGGCAAAAGTGCAGGGCTGTTATAAATATCACACTGGACTCCAATGCAGCAGCAGTGCACACACATGCCTAAAACCAAAGCCGTTTTTTAGCCTACACATCACGCTCGAGCCCACCTGTCAGTAACTGAGATCAAGGAAGCACCAAGGAAATACAGCTGTATTTCTGACACACAGTGCCTGTGATGTTAACAGCCTGCATCTCCTGAACTCCAGAACGCTGCTGAGGCACCCGGAGCTGTTGGTCAGCTCTGAAAATTTCATCCTAACGCTGAGAAGCACAACTTCTTCCTGCTCAGGACTGTTTGTGTTCCCACTGGCGGTGCTGGAGCACCCCCCCAGCCCGGAGCTCCCTGCAGCTCAGCACAGCTGCTGGGCCGTGCCAGGCTCTCCCAGGTCTTAGGTTTCACCACACTCCTGCTGCAACACATGGGAGAGACGTGGTCACCTGTCACATTCCTGACGCTGCCCACTCTCTGGGAGCAGCTCCAAAGTCACCACAAAGGGACAGAAAAGCACAGTGGGAAGGAGCAGGGCACGTACCGGAAGAGTTCATGGCCCTTTGCTCGGCCAGCAGCGAGCTGTGCTGATTGAAAACAATTCCCACTGTGGATTGTTTCACCTGTGCTTGGATATTCAGATGATTAATTTGGATTTGGGAAATATTGTTTGAAGGAACATATGTTCATAGTAAATGAATTGGGCATCCCATACAGACAGGAATTTTTGGTGGAGCTCAGTGTGGTTGGTGCAGAGCGCTGCTCAGCTCCTGCAGGGACTGAGCCCTACAACTCTCTGCCTCCCAGGAAAGGCAGCTGAGAGCGTAAAGCAAACCAATGAGGAAAGCTCTTTTCTCCAGGGAGAAATGCAACAACACAGCCAATACCCTGCAGGCGCGTGGGCGGCAGCGAGCCTGCAAGCAGTGTAATCTCAGAACTCCGTTCTAATCATAGGGACATGAACTTCACCGTGAGCAAATGCAGTTGCTCCAGATTTCAACAGAAGCATTGAGACTACAGTCAGTTCTGAGCTCCTGTGTGCTGCACTGGATTTTCATTCATAGCAGAGTGTATGGTGAATTATAAGCAGGAAAACCTACACAAAACCACTTCCTTGCCCTTGAATTCAGCAAAGCACACATTAAACGCTCCGCTTGCTAATACATTCCTCAGCCATCAGGAGCAGAGCTGGGCTCAGATCACTAAGACACACTGCAGATCCCTCAGGCACCACAAATCCATGCTCATGTCAGCAGTTTCACACACGCAGAATCCCAGCGAGGAGCAGGGCCATTACCTGCGTGTGTTGTGGATGGTGGTCCCGCCGAGCACGATCCGCACGCCCACGGTGGTGCGGTTCAGGTTGTACACAGTCAGAGCCTCCTCGTAGGTTGCCCCTCCGATGATGAAGACAACAATATCTTGGGGCCTGCAACAAAGACACAAATGCTCAAGGTGGATCAGACAAAACACGAGGATAAATCCTGCTCCGAGCACAGAGGCAGTGATGCTGCTGATTTCTGACCCCAGACCATGTTTGTCTCTGTGATGCGTTGGGCTGACAGCAACACGTGGCCCACTGAGTCGCCTTTAAAGCGCCGTCTGTTCTAAACATTCACACAGCACACTAACGGTCCTGAAAAGCCTCCTCAGCACTCCCACGTGCTGCATCCCCGCGGAGCTCCACCATGACACATCGCCAATGTTTAATGCATGACAGAGATGCTGCTGCAGCTGTTGAACTCCGATCAATCCCAGAGTCAGGCGAGGACAGCAGCGGTGCTCAGACCTCAGGCTCAGTCTGATGGGCACAGATCAGCTGCAGTTTGCTGCCTGATTACAGAACTATTGGGATTTATCCTTAAGTTAACCTCTGAGGTTACGTCCCCTAACCAGCCTGGAAATAGAGGATTTTACAGAGAAGGAACGTCAGAGAAAAGGAGGAGGGGAGGAGGGCAGTGTCTCCATCTAGTAAAATACAAAACCAGAGATGTGCCTCCCTAATTACTTAAGTTTTCTACTCTCAGGGATAGCACAATGTGCTTGCAACCCATAAATCAGTTTTGCCACCACCCAGAAGCTGAGAAAGTGATTTCTGCAGAATCTACAGCTGTAAGGTCCAGATCGCATCCTGTCAGCCACAGAACATCCCCTGCCTGAGTCAGAGCGTCTCAGTCCAGAGAACAGTCATAGAATCACAGAACAGTCACATCCCAACACAGTGAACTTTCTGTTGTTGTCTCAAAACCAATCTAAGCTTTCCAGGTAGGTACTTCTACAAGAATACTGCTGCTTGCTGCAGTGGTGAAAGCAGCAGGCACTCATCTGCTCTGTCTGCACAAGCTCTGGATCAGTGACAAAGCAAATGGAGCATGAGGCAGGGATGACCCCGGCATGCACCCAGACTGTGTCTGTGCTCACTCTCTGGTGAGAAGCCAACCCTGACACCTGTTACCGTCCAGGGGAGCAACACTCACCTCAGAAGAACAAACATCGGGGACTGCTTTTAGCTACCAATGACCTGGCAATCCCAGAAAAACGTCTGCTATCAGAGTGGGACGCTGGCTCAGAACACATGTGCCAGCCACGAGGTCCACACTACTGCTTCCCTGCCCCTGGAAAATGCAGAATGGTAAGAAAAACCCCTCCTCAAAGCAACTGTTGTTACCAATAACCTTCCGGGTCATGTATCATGTACCATAATCACCTTCCGGTGTTTATCAGGAAGTTTGGATTGGGTCTGTGTAACATCACCTGAACAGCCAAAAGGAGGCTTTAAGGATACTTTAGAAGGTGCAGGCAAACTCCTGTTGTGGGGTCGAGAGGGAAGACTGCAGCCATGGTGCCTGGAACCTGTGAGCAACTGACTGCAGTGTCCTTGGAAAGAACAAGAGTTAGAAGGGAATCCTTTGCAGAGGTCAGCATCAGATCAGCTCTGTTAGATGCTTTGCGCCTGCACTCTCTGGACACGGAGGCACGATTTCCCCTGTGCACGGCTCACCCCTTCCAGCCAGCAGCATGGTACAGATTTCAGCCACACAAAGCTGCATCCACTTTCCTCCCAGAGACCCAGACAGTGGGATGCTGTGTGCTCATCCCCCTGCAGAGCCACCCTGTGTCTCCTGTGCAGGAACAGGCTGCGAGATCTGCGCTGCAGCCTTCAGGTAAGAAGTTATATATAGCAACCCATGCTCAGGCAGTGCAGGTTCAGACATCTCACTAAGGTAGACAGAGGGTTTTGCCCCATGGTGACAGCACAAGTCACTGAGCCAGCCCCAGAGGACAGGGAGTGCTGCACCTTGTCCTGTTAGCTGCACTCAGGCATGTTGCTGTGAAAACCAGATGCAAATGTGCCCAAGTCTCTTGGGAACGGAAATCAAAGGGAAGGGGAGGCACAGCAATGAAGTAATTTGATGAGCAGCTGTCAGAAAAAAGCAGACCAAAAATCCTTACAAACCTAATTTTATCACGATTTGTGTAAAAAATGTGCCAAGGAGGTCATGCCACAGTTCTGAGGGAAAAAGGGCTTTCAGAGTAGAAAGCTGCAGCTCCCAAGTCCTGCACGCCAGCATGGACCTTCTAGGTTAATGTACCTTCACTGACTGGATCCCAGGAGCAACAGGGAAACAGAGCAAGCAACTTCTTAGCAGGACGCGGATGCAGACAGAAACCCACAGCACCAATCTCCCAGTACCATCATTTTAGGAAGGAGCTATCAGAGACCCAAGGAACGTCAATGAAGAAGTCGTGTCCTAGCTCCCAGGTGCTCCTCTGGAACATCTTAACATAAAGCAGTCCTTACCCTTGCCATGACCTTTTGCTGTCACCAAGACACCTCCCCTGCTAATTCTTAACAGTCTGTGTCAGGCTGTGCAGTACTGGGCCACAGCTTCCTCCTAGGACTGGGGTTACATTAATAGGTCTAACAAGATGTTGGACCCCCACAAATGAGAGTGACCGAGCACTGCCTAGCTGTCCATGACAGTCCATCACTTCACAAAGCCAGCGCTTGACTGAGGAAGGGAAACTGTGTGTCTCTTGCTTTATATGCAAAGCTCAGAGAGGAGATTTGTAGGTTTCTTAACCTCAGGTTCAATAACTGAAAAATACCTTATGAAGGCATTTACAAATCTATTCAAATAGGTTGAAAAAGATGAAGTCTGCTTTGAACCACATCAGGTTAAGGAGGAACTAAGCACACATAGGAGAAGCAGCAGCAAGTAATGAAACCACTCTTGCTGTACTTCCTTGCCACTCCTCCACTGCCTCAATGAAAGGCTAAATGAGAGCAGGAGCAGCTCACAGCCTGGTAGGAATGGTCACATTTTATGCAGATATACATAGATACATATATAGCTGATTGGTATTTTCCTTGCTGTGTTTAGAAGACCTTCTCATGGGACAGAAGTTCCCTGCACTAGGTGCTGTACAAAACAAGAGAGGAGAAAGGTTCTTTTGCCCTTTAATCATCCCTGTGCTTTTCCTGAAGCAGCTGGCACTGTCTGGCTCCAGAGATGGAACGGCGCAGTGATCCCACCACAGACTGCAATAAAATTCTCCTGCCATCCTCAATCAACGTTTGGGTTACATCTTGTGCACAGCTTTGTCACTGCCTATTAGCAGCTTCTGTTGTGGTGGAGAACATTTGTGTGAATAGGAATACAGGAACAGATAAACTGACATCCAGAAAAGATGATGTCAGATAGAGAAAGCCAGCAGGAAGGATGGCACAAACACACCTGGTATGGGTGAGCTGCTGTTTGTGCTGGTCTGCACACTAAACTGGTGCTGCCTGTGAGATGTGCTGCAGCAGGAAAACTTATAAAGAAACTTACAAAAAAACATAATGTCCTGCATGGACATCACATCCCAACCTGCATCTATTTCCCTTGCAGTTGCGCTTGCTACATATCAGGAGCATTGCACAGCAGATGCTTATTTTTGCTTTTATACTGCTGCTGCCTTTCTTTTGAAGGGGACAGAACTACAGCTGTGTCCCATTCCAGGTGGATTCCCTCAGTTCAGCCTCAGGCTTCTCGCAACACAGCGTGGTCACGCAGGGGCAGGCTGCCAGGGAAGAACAAAAGGACCGTGGTGTTCCCAGAAAGTGCCCAGGGAGTTATTGCTTCCATCAAGGGCAAACAATAAGCAATTCTGGAATAGGAAGAAACCCCAAGACTGTCCTAGGATTAGTAGGAAAGCAATCTACAGGAGCTCTATCTCCAGCTGTTGTGCTGCTCAGATCCAATTTGTGGATGTGGCTATGTATCTCCTTGGGTTAACTGCCAATGTAACAGCTCGAGCACTTCACAGAGGATAAAGCAACTGCCTTGAACAAACAAGGACACAGCCGGAGTTTTGGCTTAAAAAAATTCACACAACACAAATCATACTAAACCCAAGTTAACATATATGATTTAGCAATAGCACCAATTTCCTTCAGCTTTAAGGCAGTGATGTTGAGCTCAGATGAAAAAACACACAGCTGAAATGGTGCCACATCACATGCTGCAAGCAATGCTTCCAAAAAAGGAGATTTCATATTTGCTGCCTAAGGAGATACCTCACCCATCCTTCAGATGTGTGTCAGCTATAGACATTTACAATGGTGAGCTGGTTCCAAACTCTTCCTTTCCTCAAGCAGTCAAGAGCAACGTTCTCTTCTACAAAATCCGTGGGAGAAGGATCGTGTCCAGGCTGTAAGGCAGAGAATACTCTGAACTGGACAGTATCAGTGAGTTTTCATGTTCCAAAGTCTGATGGAACTTCGATGGGCTTTCAGACAAGGGAATTTTCTGACAGTTTTTAGCTAACTATGGCAACCTCAGAGGGCACAGAGTGGTGTACACCTGGCTCTGCCAGGAGCAGTACGCCCTCTTCTAGTGCTAGTTCAGAGGCTGCTGCGTGGTCCATGCAAAATGTTGAGGATCAATGCTTGGTTTTAAGAGGTGTAACAATGGCAGAGCTGCGGTCTGACTACAAGCCTAATCTTGGACCCTGGCCACCTTAGGTAAGCACCATCAGCGCCAGTTGGTGTGGCTGGGACAAATGCCCTGCTAAGAGAAATTCCCAGGCCAAAGCGCCAACAAAGTAAAGGCTCCACCCAAGGGCACGATTCGAGGGAGCCTGGCCAGGGCTCTGAATGGGGTTACAAACCTCAGGAGGCACCTTGTGCAGCACTGCCACAGCTGGGGCTCCCACCCATGGCTATGATGGGAAGAAGCTTTAGGAACTTTTCCAGCTCGTACTTTCCAACAGCAAGGTGGAGGGGACTGAAGGCTCATGGCACAGCAGAAAAGGATGATATTTAACACAGCAGGAAATAAAAAGGAAGCAAAAGAAAGCAGAATTGCTTATTGCTCTCTCCTAGGAACCCTGCTCAGTGCTTTGCAAAGATTCCCTTTCCTTCACTGCTGCCAATTTCCACAGATTAATTTGGACCATGAGCTTTTCCTCTCTAGCAACAGTGTAATTTTTAATACAGAAAGAAATAGTTAAAAAGAATCCTTTTAAATTCTTTACTGTTCAAGCAACTGCCTCCCTTTGATCAAAAAATACAAAGCCTTTTGCCCTGACCTACCGCTGAACTCCTGCCAATCACTGTAACACCATCCTTGGAGCGCAGAGCAAAGACAGTATAGCCCAGTTTGCCTTGGGCTGTGGTGTACTGAGTTTTGTGAAATCATTAAATGTAAACTCCACATGCAGCTCATTTGGCACCAAGGCAAAACCATAAAGTGGCCCTTTTTCATCCAAATCTGATAGCTAAAATCTGTTTTCAGATGAGAACCCATTTTCACGATATTTAATATTCATATTTGACAGACAGCACAGTGCTGCAGACCCCATTTCATAAAGCACATACAGACGAGGCACAATGGTATTTTGCCATCTATGTTTTGTCAAAGCTACAAAACCTGTGATTCGAGTTCTTGTGTCTTCAGCTGAACGAGATGTACCATTCCAGTATGAGATGTACCATACCAGTGAACAGCCTCGATAACTCTAATAACCCAATAACCCAAAAGCTCTTATGCTTTTGAGCACTGCAGCTGAGGACCATTTTGCAGCTGACCCAGCAGCTGCACTTTTGGGCCCTCTCAAGGTCCCAGGGACAACCCCAGAGCAAAGGAAGGCTGGGAGAACTTTAAGGGAAGGAACAGTTTGGCATCTCTGCCTTTCTCTTTTGAATTTCATTTTACCAAAGCTGCAAGATCCATATTGTTTAGCTAAGAGACAAAGCTGCAGCTGCTGCAGGAAGGGAGGCAGGGGGAATCTCCATTTCCCTTCATCCAACTTTTGTTTTGCTTTAGTTCTAGGTAGGAAGTAAACCCTTCTCATGCTCCCCCAAATAATTTCTTCGCATTTCTTTGTAGCAGGATTCTCAGGGTAGGTTCCTGTGCCTTCTCCCAGAAACATTTAAAGGGGAATCTAAGTGAAACAACTCAGCTGAATGTAAATGGGTACTAAGAATGAGAAGGTAAAGGTCAGAAGACCATTTGCTTCTGGTTAGCTCTGAAACAACCTGGGTCAGGGATGCTTGGACACAGTCACTGCTCTTCTGCCCGCTGCATTTCGGATCCCATCCCTCAATCTCTTTTTGTTGGGCTGAAATCCATCTCAAGAGCTGGTTTCAAGGAGACAGAGAACGGCATTCCTGCTGCCATTTCTGTTGTAAGGAGGGGCCTCGATACCTCACAGTTATTAAAGGCACCCGTCCATCCCACCCAAAATCCACGATTTTATTTTTAAAGGGAAAATCTGGAGTAAGGCAGATATTGCTTGGTCTACCAAGGACATACACAAACAAATTGTGTGTCCAGAGGAGAGCCACAAAGATGCTCAGAGGGCCGGAGCACCTCCCCTACAAGGACAGGCTGAGAGAGTTAGGACTCTTCAGCCTGGAGAAGAGAAGGCTGCGGGGGGACCTGACAGCAGCCTTCCAGGACCTGAAGGGGCCTACAGGAAAGCTGGGGAAGGACCTTTTACAAGGATAGGTAATGACAGGACAAGGGGTAACGGCTATAAACTGGAAGAGGGTAGATTTGGACTAGATATAAGGAGGAAATTCTTCCCTGTGAGGGTGGTGAGACACTGGAACAGGTTGCCCAGAGAAGTCGTTGATGCCCCCTCCCTGGCAGTGTTCAAGGCCAGGCTGGATGGGGCTTTGGGCAGCCTGGTCTGGTGGGAGGGGTCCTTGCCCACGGCAGGGGGGTTGGAACAAGATGATCTCTAAGGTCCCTTCCAACCTGAAGCATTCTATGATTCTATGAAATTGTCTGTTGAATGACTATAATTCTTTTTCTTTTTTAACTCATAAATAAAGTGATTTATGTCCCCCACTGTCAGCTTGGCACAGAATTTGGATGCTTCCCTGCTGCAAAATACATTTTTGCTTTCATCAGAGGGATGTAAATGAGCCAAGGCAGGGCTAAGGAGGAGGACCAGTGTGTATGTTCATCATAAAGAGCCAGCTATGAACGAGGCTCTTTGACATGCTCTGCTCCCACCCACTTGACACTGCTGAACCTTGGTCCCCAGGTCTACTCCCTCCTGCTCAAAACGAACCTGCAGCTTTAGTTTAGCCCCAGCTGCCCTGCAGCAGCCACCTCATTTGTTGAGAATTACTACCTTGAATTTATCTTTTGCCTCACTAAAAATGTGGTAGTTGCTGATAAAAAGCCAATAATATGCAGTGTGTGAAGGGAATAATGGTTGCTCCAATGCTGCAAGTAAAAACTTCTTCCAAAGAACCCTGAGGCATGTGAGAAGATTCAGAGAATCACTGTGATGGCCTCACCACGGATCACCCAGAGGAAGCACAGCAACAGCAGCTTCTTCTCCTCAAAGGAGACTACTGCTGGAACGAATAAGAAATATCCAACCACAGAACTTAATGTGATTTACAGATACAAAACAGAGGTTCCAAACAAATCAGTGATTTGTACCGTCAGAAGAGAACCTGCAGTCCTCTCTATGGATTCAGCATCCTCATTCTGAAGCCCATATTTATCTTTAATGACTTCACTGACAACAGATTAGCTTAGCTCCAGCAAAGTCAGTTAGAACCAGACAGTCAGAGTTCTTTTCAATTACAGTTATTAGCCATATTCAGCAAGATTCCATTCTAATCAGAAATAGTAACTGGCTCAGAAGGGAGAGTTAGCAGTTGGACTATTTTTGGTACTCTGCAAGTAAACGCCAGATGGCATGGACTGAAGTTAGGGGGCATGTTGAAATCCATCATGTGAACATCCTGGCAGCTTGGCGCAATGGCTTTAGCCTTTACCGTAGCTCTTACTTACAGTGGGAATGTCATGTCTTGGCCAGCACTGAACACGACGAAAACATCATAATTCAGTTTTAATAGCCCTCTCCCTGGCATCTACCTGAGAGCTCAAGAAAGACCTACATGATCAAGATATTTCTTTGGCAAGCCTAAGTTTCTTTCACCAACGGGCAAACAAGAAAGCAAGTGAAAGCAGTGGGAGGAGCAGGTGTGTTCCAGTTCCAGGCTCTGTCCTACAAGGCCCCACGTACCTGTCACGGAGAGTGTTGGGACCCAAGTAGGGGTACTGGCTGTCCTTGAGTTTTCCTTTGATGAGCTGATCTAGTGTTTCTTGAAGGAGAGGCTGGTGTTGTGTATACACATTCTCAACACCCTACAGTGCAAAAGAAACTCTTGTTAGGAATTAATATAGCAGGGCAGCACACTGAGAAAGCAAAGCCATATTCAAAGAGACCCAGCATCTGATGGATAGAGCAAGTATTAACTCGAGATTTAGAGGGGCTTTCCAGAAACAACTTCCATCATCTACAATGAGAATTATACAGTAAATGCTCAGCGCACTTACTATGAAACCTCTGAAAGCCACAACACATGGCACTTCAGTGCCTAAGAATCCTACTTCATTACTGTAACTTTGACTAAAGCTGTCATTATTTTACCCACAGCAGATTCATACCTTCAGTCCTTTGAGGAACTGTTTGGTGATGGCCACAGCATCCTTGGGACTGAACAGGTCACTGCCCCGGACCCGTTTCCCTCCATACTCCACAACAGCAGACACTAGCTGTACAGAGAGAGGCAAAACCATAATTCTATTAACCTGGGAAACCAGCTTCCAGGCATTGTTGTCCAGTTAGTTCAATGGAGGTATTGGAACAATGACCAAGGAGTCAGGGAGATGGATCCCAAGCATGTAATGCAGCACAAAGAGGTAAGGGGGACAAGAAGTATTCCCTGAATACAAGCAGCAAGTCACTGTGCCGTGACACTGCCTGCACAAGCAGAGAGGCTTTCAATTCCACACTCTTCTGCAGCAATAGCAGATCTTCCATACAGTGACATCATTCTGCTTCTCCACCTCCTCTCCAGCTGCTCACTACTTTTGCCAAGCTCTGCCACCCTCTCCTCCCAGCCAAGCTCCCCCTTACAGTTTTGGTCCCTTGCTGCAGCTATTGCCCATTCAGCAGGAGGTGGGGGGACGAGAAGGGAAGCATGCACCAGGCCCTGTCTGCATGCCATATACCAGGCCTAGATCCCTGGCATCTCTGCTTTACTGAATCCTTCATAATATCACTGATTTTGGAAACGGAAATTAAATAATCAGTTACATCTTTAAGTAAGGCCCATAGGCCCCAGCCAAGCTCCGTGCTCTTTTTGCAAAGAGTGGTGCAATTCAACAGAAGAAAGCATTGTGCTGAGTTAAGGCAAGCAAGCAACAGGTACCCTCCTCCAATTAAGAATGATCTGACATCTCTGTGCCCTCTTGCCTCACTCAAGCATCCAGCAGAAGGAGAAACACTGCAATTACCTTTCGGTACCTCTCTGACACACCTCTGCTCTTGAGATCTGCCAGCAGCCCTGGCAGGCTGTTGCTGCTGTGCCGCTCGTAGTGCAGGGCATAGAGCATCACCAGCCGTGCAGCGTCCAGCTCCGTCACCTTGGGATGCTGCAGGAGGCGCCGCACATTCTGCAGCGACATAGAAAGTGGTATCAACAGAGTGGCCCTCAAAGCACATTAAATCAGACTAATATCAAGCCCACTGCCTAGCAACAAAATTGCATGCAGGAGGAATGCAAGGGAATTAAATTGTGTCACAAGCAAGAGACCTGAGCTTCTTCTGTGCTCTGCGCTTATGTTTATTGGAGTACAATGGACTGTGAATTGTCTTCATGAAGCTGGGAATTCATAACCTCATTCCGTTGTCCATAATATGCTGCAGGGTAAGCCCAGCTTAGCACATGCCCTGAATGGGGGCAGACACTTGCAGAAACTTTGAATCTCTGCTCTTCTCTTTTCCAACCTGAGCAAAGCAAACGCTGGCCCACACGTTCCATCACAATATTGGCTGTCAAGGAAAACAACGAGCACAGCTACACAGATTTTGGTTTCTCTTGGAAGGTGTGGGAAAGAAGCATCAAAGTCTCAAACAAGAAGAAGAGAAGTAGAGGGGCAAAAATGAAGCGCTTTGAAGCAAAGGAAGAGAGGAATTAAAGCATGAAATGCAAAGAAAGATTACAGCACCAGAGAGGTAAATACAGAAATCCACAGTTATTTACTTCTAACATGCAGATCATTACTTTTTCTGCTGAGGAGAACACGTCAGCATTGTAAACATAAAGACTGCATATCCCTAAGAGTCTGCCAGCTAAAGCAGAGACCATTTCCAGAAAGATGCAGAAACTCTGATGCATGCCTCCAGGGGCTGCAGACAGGATCCAATAGCTTGGGTGAGCCAACAATTGGCCATAGGAGCGCTACTCCTTCTCATTACATCCAAATGCACTCATTTCCTCGCAGCAACCTCTCAGTTGCTGCACAGAGCCATACAGCTGAGATAATGGAGTTAACAGAACAGACACCAGAGCCAAGTAGGGAGCTTAGGTGAGCAGTGGGAGTAATAAGCTCCTTAACTCCAAGCTGTGAGATGGATTTCAGGAACAGGCATCAGCTCCTGACTGTGCTTCAGGCATCTGCTTAGGGCTGGACAGATGCTTTAGGACACAACAGTCTGAAATTCTCCCTGTGCTGAACATTAGAGCAAAACAATCACCCTGTACTAGCTCAAAGGGAAGAGAGCAGTGGAGCTCACGGTATTACAGTTGCAGAAATGGCAGTTCCAAGGAAGGGACAGAACCAGCTTAAGATTTTTTCCACTCTGTAAGCAAACATGACCTTCAGACACTGCAAAAATCCCAGCATATCTCTGCAATATTCTCCCACCCTCCCAGTACTGATAGGCAGCATGGAAACATTAAGCGAACAGCTGTGAAACAATGCTGTGGAATCCTTATTTACCAGGCTGATTCAGCTGCCTTTGCTGCCGTTTGTCTGACCGATGCCCTTACAAAATACAGGGCAAAATCCTGGCTAAGGGTTCACCAAGGTTAATGGTAAAAGTCTCCTTAAGGTCAGGAATTCACCTGTAAGGGCAGGGACAGTCCCATGGAGGTGCCTGCTTGCCAGAGTTCTGATCCCGTGCTGGCAGCACAGCAGTGATGCCTATATAAGCAGGAAGCTTGCAGAACAGAAAAGCCATTGTCCATCTAAGGAGACGGGATTCCAAACCTCCCATTCATCTCTCAAGGCTCATGTACAATGTCAGGATTAATAAGAGAGCGGGAAAAGAATAACCAAAATGTACTGTACTCAGGGTCCCTAGGCCACCAAAGAAATTAACAGTTGCTGAAGTTACATCACTGGGAGAACAATTCTGCCTTTATTTTGTCACTGGCTTATTCTTCTTCGTGTCTGTGGCCTTGCCCCTCCACCACCATTAGGAGACTGCAACAGGGAACAGCCTGGGGCAGTGCAGCTACAGAGATACTGATCTTTCTCATGTAGAAAGATACCAGTTCCATTTTTGCAATTTTGCATTTATTTTCTAGCTGCTACATGTTTTTCAGGCACTCTCAGCTGTTAGAAATACAATAGAGCCCTTTAGGCATGTGACTGTAAACAAACACAGGCAGCTTGTCTGCCATAAAATCTGCAGAAACACAACTTAGTGCAGACTGAGAGCTGTTAGCAGTAAGGTGAGCTCTGGCTAACAGCCCTGCCACCACAGCATGGCACTCCCTGCATCTCTGTCCAGTTTCCAGCCCTGCCACAACGCTCCTTTAACCACAGAGATGGCAACAAGCAGCTGCGTCGGCACCATTAGTTTGCACCACCCCTTTCTTCATTGATCTGATGTAACTTTATAAAAGGAAGACCAACATTTTCCAAAACGAATCGTGATGCCAAGGACCCAATGTTAATGTCAACGTTCAATGTTAATGCTCTGTGCTAAGTCTGTAGCAGAGTATCTGCTTGTAGCATCAGAAACAACAAATCATAGCATAGACACGGTGTGCTAACAGATTAGAAGTCAAATATTCGACTTTTAACCCACACAAGTCTGACCTAGAAACTATGACATAGCAAGAGAACATCAGAGGTTGTTTTCAGCAAATGTACTTTATGCTTACAATCCCACTCCAATACTTATTCATCTAAAGTCTCCCAAATATAAGCTATCAAATCACACCTATGTGCTCACACATCTAGACAGCTGTGATGACTCCAACAGCCCTATACTGATTCACATCAGCTCGGGATCTGGCGATACACTGCAGTACTTGAAGAGCTAATATTGTCACTTGGCCACCCACTTGGAGCACAGAATAACAGAGGTAAAGAAAACATGCATTTCAAATCTGCTGAAAATTGTTATCTTTATTTTCTAGTCAAAGTGCTTCCCCAGTACTGTGTAAAGGAGTCCATGACATGGTGTAACTTCTATCCTAGCTATAAAAAAATTAAAGATTCACTTTTTAATACAGAGTTGGTGGTTGAGCTCTGCTACAATCCAGTCACTCTTAACAATACTGCTATTTTCTCTGAATATCAGTCAGCAGCAACAATTCATCATTATTGACATACTGTCAGATATTAGGTCAGGTCATGGAATCCAACAAGCCAGCACGGGGTCAAAATTTCAGTCTATACTCAGCTATAACAGAAGTCTCTTTTAGGCTTTTTTAGTCCTCTTTGCCAAAGAAATCTTTTATCTAAGAAGCTTTTCACTGTTTTTTATTTTAAAAAAAAAAAAAAAAGTAAAACCCACCACCTCAAGGAACAGTATGGCTTAGACAACTTCATGGATTTCATTTCTTCTCCTTCCCAACAAACATAAGCAGCTTCTGTAGAGGGGTTCAAGTTTTGTTTTCCTGGTGCCTGCATGGGGAGCTTGCCAGAACCCAACTGACTGCATATAATGAAGGAATTGTGAAATGTAAAGACAGAATTTGTGAAGATGCTTCTCAAGCCAGTTATTAACTATGATTCATCTCCATCTGAACTGAACGGGTAGAAGAGTAATTCTAACATGTAATGTCCCTACCTCGCAGGATATCTGCATGCAGAACTCCCACTGATTTTCAGCATCAAATTTCCATCAGCAGGAGAGTGACAGGACCAAACCATCTGGATTCAAAGGACCAAAGCTCAGTTCTGAGCCTGGGGTACCTGGAGAGCACTGGAATGGTCGTTCTGGCAGGCCAGCTCCTGCTCCACCTCAGACACCTCCAGCAGGTTCCGCTCACCAACCAGCCGGGAGAGCTCTCCCACGACAGTCACGTGCTTGGATACTGTGCCTGACATCTTCTTGAACTGTGGGTAGTTCTCCACAAATGCCTGCAAGGGGGAAACCAAAGCAACACGTTCTTCAAAATGAAAGCTAGAGATAGCAAGAGGTAGTTTATACAATTCATCTCTGGGTTGCATACATCCACTAACTTGCACCAATGTAAGCAATACGCAGGTGTACAGATGGTCAGGCACCTCAGACCCAGAAGCAGCCTGCAAGATTTCTCCAGTTACAAGATTTTTGGTAGTACTTCTTGTTTACATGTAAGTAAAAGGACACAGAAGGTATCTCGAGAGACATTGCTAGGATTCTTTAAATCTTCAGCAGTGACAGAATTAACAGCCCGTGCTCTGAGCAGCCGCCAAGTGACCCAGTTCAGATATAAAGTCTACAGAGCCACACTGGGTTAAGCGAAGTGTTTAAACTGGAGCTTATCAATTCAATTGTGGGGCTTCTGGATTCCAGCAAGTTCTGAACAGCAGCTTAGGGAGCAGACAGAACAAGCAAGCTTGTAGGCTGTGCTGCAGCGGTGCAGAACGGCCCGCCAAAGCATGTAGCCTTCATTAAAACATACTGTGCTGAACACAGTGCCACAGCTCCTGCCCCAACAAACTGGCTCCCCACAGAGTTCTGAACTGAGTGTGAACTGTCAGCGTACAGATAGCATCCTGGAATAGATGGGCTTTGAAAAGTCTGTCAGTTATCGTCTGTACCTTCATATCTGCTATGGATTCCAGCTTCTGCTGCTCCTTAGGTTTCCTCTTCTGGAAATCCTCCATGAGATTCTTGATGTTACTGCCAATCTCCGCGAAGTTCAGGTACATGTTCTGCATGGAACAAGAAGGGGATCTGAGAGAAAGCCATTCCAACATGAGCCCTGACGCAAATCAACACAGTGGAACTCTGTTCCCAAAACACTTCAGTACCAGTGTACATCATCTGCCTGAGACCCACACTTGGCCAAGCAGCTTTGTGACTGGCCCAGATTTTATTTAAAACTACAGAACAACTGTGTTATTTCACATCAGATGTTGCCTGCATTACAGGTTGATTTTCACCTCACATAAACTATATATCATCACCCTAATGCTCAAAGACATTGAAAGATCTTTTCACATGGCAAAACCAAGAATGGAACCTGTTTCCTACACCCGGCTGCTCATGAAGATCCCCACCACAAGACACAGACACCTACATTGGCATAGAACTCGTCGTTCTCAGCAGAGAGGACCACCTCTCGGAGATCCCTGCTGATGCCTGGAACACGAGAGAGGTCAATGCGGTTGTTGTTGATGCCCAGCAGCTCGTGGACCATAGCTTGGTACGTCCACTAACATGGATGGTAGGAGAGAAAGGCAAATAGTGATATTAGTGAGATGTCAAACAGCACTGGAAAAGATTTTAGGTTGAACTCAAAGCCATTTTACACAGCAGATTCAAAGCGTGTGTTCCTCAAACTTTTGCCAGAACATTATAACCAGAAATAAGTTCTGTTACCATCAGCTGGGCATCTCACCGTGAGAAGTGCTGCTGCAAATATACAGGAAAAACACCTCCATTCCAGGCTGCTTACTGCAGGTATGTTTAAAAGAAACGACTCTCTAAGAGCAGAATAATTGGGATTAATATTCCTGTTCAAGCAGCTCTGTTTGCCACCATTATCTCCCCCTCCTTCTCCTATGAATGGGCATATATTTTTGGCTGCAGAGGTACCACAGTTACACACTATAATTTCCTACATGCTCCTGTGCTTCTTACACAGCAAAAGGAACATGTGTTTCTGCACATCAGTCAGTTACTATATTTATCCTGGTAACACTAATTTTAATTTAGAGAGAAAACTGAAAGCTCATCAGAACGCTGACATGCCTGACACTCCATTTGCATTCATCTGAACCTCTCTTCTGGATAGAAAATCTTCACACAGCAGATAATGCTTTTGGTGTCCTGTGCCAAGTGTAGTCCTTAACACCACAAACCACACATGAGATCAGTTTCTGACTGTCAGGTTGCTCCAATGAACAGGTACCACCAGCTCCTCTATCACCAGCATTCCCAGAAGTGGCTGCTGCTGGGGTAGCCCAGCTGCAGGTGATCACCAGACTGACCTGAGTCTGAGCATACCCCACAGAAATGAGAGAAACAGACTGATGCCACGTTCTGCAGCACATCCACAATGCAGCAATGAAACAAATCACAGCAGCTACACAGTATTCACAACCACCTATCAATAGCACAGAGAAACAGAGCAGAGCAAGGTCACTCAATAAATGTGTACATGTGCTACCAAGCAGCCCATACAAATAAACCCTTGAAAAGGACACTGCTGAGACACGAAGACTCTAAATGTGTGTCTTATGGAAGTGTAAGTGGTCTGATTTTCCACTGAAGCCAATGTACACAACCCATGCTCAACAGTCTGGAAAATCAAGCCACAAGATAAAAGAAGGATTTCAAAAAGAACAGGAGCAATACTTTTTATCCTTCAAATATAAACCACGCCCTGGTTGTGAGCTCCAACTCACTGCTACTGTCACAGGGTTCTGTGCACTTCCAGAGCTCACATTCCTATCTCAGCTCCTTGGAGAACTGTTCACCTGGTTCAGAAGTGGGGTGATAGCATCATCAGAGCGGTCAAGAATAAGAAGTAAAGGAGGAACCTCCGTGCGCCGAAAGTCAAACAGCTCATACTCCTTAGTGATCACTTGCTGTTGAAAGAATTAAAAACAAAACAAAACAAACAAACAAAAAAAACCACTTGATTATATGTATACCTGGAAAAAGTTCCCTCTTACTTTGCTAACAGGTGAATAAAAAGCAAAAAGATGGTGAACAATAAGTTGTCCTGCTATCTTAGCCTTTTGAAGAAACAACACCTGCTCTCAGAAGACATCAGGTAACCTACTGTAATTCAAAAGATTTGTAAGAAATAACGGTCTTCAACTCTTTTACAAGTTGGGAGGAGGCAGAGACAAGGGATGCAACCTGTCCAAGGCCACAAAAAGAAGTAAATGGCAGAATTTAAAGAATTGACTGAAGAACTTTAAAAAGAAGCATCAAACAAAATTAAACAAAAATCGAAGTTGCCAAGCTCACTCAACATCACTGTAAATTCTCAGTGTACCTTCACGCATTCAGCAAGCCTCTTCGCTGACTCAGAAGAGAGTTGGTATCGAATCATGGGGCATTTCTTCAGAGACAAAAGCAGAGCAGTCAGCCCTTGAGTCGTTCTGGACAGCTGGGCTGGGTCCCAGTTGCGACCCTGGAAGGAAAGTTTACATCTGATATGGATACACCATCTCCAGACTCTTCCTCCCATTAAGTTGCATTTCCTTCTAAGTGGACTATGTTTTGACTGAAGGAGCAGGTATACCAAAGGCCACAATTCAATCTCCCAGTGCTCCTTACTAATTCCTTCTAAGGAACAGCTGCCCCCTTTTGGCCTGTACACAGCAGTCTGCCTGCTGGGCAACCCACCAATGCACCCAGTTTGTTGTGACTCCTGGTCTCTCCATTAACCACAAAACAAGGCCCTGGAGGAATACTGGCATTTTTCATACCTGGCAGCAGCCCAAGAGGTTGAGAGAAAAAACGTGTGGATTCACTGCAATGTAATCTCCATAGAATTCCTGCCAACAAGTGAAAGCAAATACAGTTAAGTGTCTTGCCAACCCTTACTCAGCCTACAGGAGTACACGTTCTAGCATCAGCAATATTAAAATCCTAAGCACAAATTCATTGACTCTGATCATTTCTCCTTCCTCCATGCCCAAGTACTCAAATCCCTGTACTTCTGCTGGCAACTCCACTGCCAGCTTCTGTTGTATTTTTCAAGTATGTAGCTATCTGTCAACGCCACAAACACAACGGAGCAGCCCTGTGAGACACAGATGTCAGCAGTGGCTCTGGGAGCTAGAGGGCAGGGAGAAACAGGGCACACATGGGGTTTTTGCAGTGTTGCTGTATACTGTTCAAGACCTACAGAGGCCTCCCACTGCCACACCTGAGTTTGCTAGCTTCTATGTTCACCTTCAAGTGCTTTTGGATTAAGAAACCTACTCAAAATATTCAAATTTCACCTGAACTTCTGCCACAACTTCCTGTTCATCAGCTTCAGCTAATGACTTGATATCACTCTTACTGATCACGTTACTGAAATCTGAAAGAAAACAACAGCAAGAGATCAGTTGGACTGCGAGTGACACATAACACAAGAACAGCACAGAACAGTGCAACCTGATTTTCCATTGGAGCAGGAGTGGATTGCAAAAGAGATCATTTGACTTCATATCTGTAATTATTACGCAGACTATAATCTGTAATTTACTTTACACAGATGCTCTGAGTTCTCTGGACAGTTCTGCCTCTGGTGCTAACACCCAGTGCACGGCTACAGCACCGGATCAACACGGAGCACTCACAGAGATGAGGAATTAAACACACAGCAGGGCATGCAGCACTGAGAAGGCAGCTCTGGCTCTTATTCCCTCTCTGCCTATCATCTGCTCAATTAGGCAACGCTACACACAAATCAGTAGATTTATAAGGGTAAAAGACAAACAATATTAAATGGCTTAACACGACAGCCAATGTAACACAGGCTGGAGCTCCTCAGCACTGCTGTGTTAGTAGGTCACCACTGCTCTTCCAAACTCATGTCCCCTGCCACCAGGTGCTCTCCTCCTCCAGCACTGCAGAGCCACAATGACATCTAGAGGCCACTTTAGACCATTTCCCAGAATCTCATGTGACTTTAGACTATTTCCCAGAACTTCGCATGCACAAGGGCAACACAAAAGCAGCTACAGTCATTCTGTTTAATTTCCAAACCTGCAGAATATTCTGCAGCATGAACAGGATGCGTGAGGAACACCTGCCTGACCCAGTAGGCATTACAAGATACTGTGTGTCAGGTCTAGCGTGAAATCTACCACTGCCTCTGAATTATTTACCTTCAAGATTTCATAGAATGGAATATCCCAGGTTGGAAGGCACCCATAAGGATCATCAAGTCCAGCTCTTCGCTCAGGAGCAGGGGGTACCAGTCACATTCCCCTGTCTAAATTCTCAGTTATCTTTGACAGTTTTGGATCCAATTTCTTCTTGAAAGGTCTCTTAGCACTGATTCATTGATTGGATTTGGGCCACTTGAGTCTCCCGTCTCTCTCAGTTGTCATTATAATAAAGGCATTCTAAAGCCAGCATTAGCCTTCTTTTCTTTCATATTTATGAAGCAATGTGAAACTTTAAAATCCCAGAAATATTCAGGAATAAGCCATATCCGAGAAATGGAGTTCAAGAAGTGTCTGGACAATGTTCTCCGTTATATGCTCTGATTTTTGGGTGGTGCTGTGTGGAGCCAGGAGGTGGACTCGATCCTTATGGGTCCCTTCCAACTCAGGATATTCTATGATTCTAACAGAGATTTATGGCACTACTTTGTAAAGATCTCTTACTAGTTGTCTCAGTTTAACTATTTTATCTCATAAACATGTAACCTTCACTAAAAGAATTTGGCAATGTAAAGAAAACAATACCTAGAATTCAGATATTTTCAGCATTTTAGTAAATGTCTGCCAGTGGGGTGGTCACGGTGTTGTCTCCCATCAGTGTTTTACTGCACATCACTCACAGGCTGAAGGTCTGACTTACCAGGCAGGATGGAACGTACTTACAAATGAAATAGATGCTGTACTTTGGCCTCCGCAGCTCCTGAATGAGATATTCCACATTCTCCTGAGGAAATACACAACCAGGGAGGGAGGATTGAAACATGCTGCTGTTGCATCAGAAGGGATCAGACCACCCCTGCCTCCTCCTCATCCCCCTGTGGTCCCCCATCGTGCCCTACAGTGCACACATTCCCACCCCACCATGCTTTGGGGCACTGCTTACTGCTGTACAGTCCGGCACTGATGTACTTACGGGTGGGTAAGGTGCAGGTCCATGGTGGATAGTGAGTAGGGAATTACAGGATCACAGGACCACAGAATCACAGGATCATGGGACCATGGGATCACAGGACCACAGGGCCATGGGACCACAGGACCACAGGCAGGCCCCAAGGTGGGCAGTGAGTGGAGAGTTATAGGATCACAGGATCAAGGACCACATGATCACAGGACCACAAGGACCACAAGGCCATGGAATCAAGGTTCATAGAACCACGTGATCACAGGGCCACAGGATGATGGGATCCCAGGATCCCAGGATCATGGGACCATAGGTCCACAGGATCAAGAACCACAGGACCAAGGATCACAGGGCCACAGGATCACAGGATTGAGGATCACAGCTCCACAGGACGACAAGTCCATGGGATCAAAAGGCCAGGGGATCAAGGACCACGGCATCAAGGACCATGGGATCAAGGACCATGGAATCACAGGGCCACGGGATCACGGAGCCACGGGTCCACCGAGCACTGTGGGGCAGAAGGGCCTCGCAGACGCCCCCACTGCAGCACACCCCTCGCCCCCCGCACAGGGTGCCCAGCGCTGCGTGGGATCTCTCACCTTGGTGGGCCGCAGGAAGCAGATGGCCTTCAGATGCTTCATGGGCTCCCTGTTGGTGGAGTCGATGCGCTCGAAGAGGTACACCTCCCTCTGCAGGATCTCGGACTGAGTGTACACCATGCTCACCGCGNCTTGGAGTCCTCCAGCCGCGAGGCCCGGCGGGAGCAGCGCGCCGCCGGACTACAACTCCCGGCATAACCCGCAGCGCGCAGCCGCCCGCTAACGGCCGCGCCCCCCTGCAGTCAGTCAGGGCGGAGCTTCGCGGCCCGGAGGTGGGGAAGGGCCGCGGAGAGGGGCAGAGCCGACTTGAGGAGAGGGCTCACGTGGCTGGATCGTTGTGGGGCGGACCCTTGTCAGCCCCGGGCCGGGCTCTGCCAGCCCCGGACCTGCTCCTGTCCGCCCGGGCCGGGTTCTATCAGCCCCTCCCCGCTCCCATTGCTCCTGAGGGAACCCCGCACCCCCGGGTCTCCTCCCCTCACGTTCTCCCCTCTTCGCCTCCACAGCGGTCCAAAGCTGAGGTCGGGGGGAGCTGTACCGCCCCGGGGTGGCAGAAAGAACCCGAGCCGAGGTGGTGCTGGGGGGAGCCCCCCACAATGTCCCGGGGTGGAGGAGCAGGTGGGTCTCTGCCAGCACTGTTCTGTGAGTCGTGGGGGTTGAGAAAGGACTAATAGGGAACACCCAGAGCCCTCGTGTGCATTGGAGGCTGTGACAAGCATGTCCCCCAGGGGTCCGTCTGGGGCCGGTGCTCCTCGCCACCTTTCTCAGTGACACAGACACTGGGACCGAGTGCACCCTCAGCAGTTTGCTGATGGCACCGAGCTGAGTGGGGCAGTGACACAACAGAAGGGAGGGATCCATCTGAGGGACCTGGAGAGGCATTGAGGAGAGGGCCCGTGTGAACCCAATGAGGTTCAACACGGCCAAGCGCACGGTGTTGGATCGGGGCAATCCCAGATATGATGGGAGAAGAATGGGAGAACTCCTTGAGAGCAGCCCTGCCGAGAAAGGACCTGGGGGTCCTGGTAGATGAAAAAACCTTAGCGTGAGGCAGCGGTGTGCACTGCAGCCTGGAAGGCCAACGGGATCCTGGGCTGCACCAACAGAGGGGGCAGCGGGGCAGGGAGGGGACTGTCCCCCTCTGCTCTGCCTTTGTGAGGCCCCATCTGGAGCACAGCACCCAGGCCTGGGCCCCCAGTATGGGAAGGACGCGGGGCTGTGGGAGCAGGGCCAGAGGAGGGCACAGGGATGCTCAGAGGCTGCAGCACCTCTGCTATGGAGAAAGGCTGAGGGAGGTGGGGGTGTGCAGCCTGAAGAGAAGGAGACCTCATTGCAGCCTTCCAGTACCTAAAGCAAGCTTATAAACAGGAGGGGGACTGACTTTTTACATGGTCTAATAGTCATAGGGCAATGGAGAATGGCTTTAAACTGAAAGAGGGGAAATTTAGGTCAGATGTTAGGAAGAAGTTCTTTGCTCAGAGGGCGATGAGGCCCTGGCACTACCCAGAGAGCTGTTGGTCTCCCATCCCTGGAGGTGGTCAGGGCCATGGATAAGCCCTGGGCAGCCTGAGCTGGGGGGCACCCAGCCCATGGCAGAGGGTTAGAGCTGGATGAGGTCCCTTCCAACCTCAGCCATTCTATGATTCTATGTTTCTTCTGAGCCAGGACAGTGCACGCATCACCAGGAAAGTTGAGGATGATGCTGGCGTGCCCCAGTGTTGCAGACAGCCCCAGCCAACATCACCTGGCCCAGCAGTGCGCACAGCCGCAGCACACAGGTCCTGGCCCTCCCTGGCTGTTGGCATGTGTTCCCAGCTCCTAGGCAGGTTTGGGAGTTCCTGCCCTATGCCAGCTTCCATGAGCAAATCCAATTTGTAATGGTTTATGTCTTAAAAAGACCCACAGAGGTACCAGAACTCTGAAGGCTGAAGGAGGGAGAGAGGGGAGTGCTGAAACGCTGCAGCTACACCCCCTCTGCACCCTTCCTCAGGACAGGGAGCGCAGTAATTGAACTGCAGTGCTGGTGACTGCAGTAGTACTGGTGGATGTGGTAGTGCTGGTGGATGGCAGCTGGACATGAGCCAGCAGTGCACCCTCGCAGCCCAGAAAGCCAACCATATCCTGGGCTGCACCAACAGCAGTGTGGCCAGCAGGGCAGGGAGGGGATCCTGCCCCTTTGCTCTGTGCTCCAGATGTGAAGTTCTCAGTGCAGGAGAGACATGGACCTGTTGGAGCACATCCAGAGGAGGGCTACAAAATGATCCCAGGGACAGAGCACCTCCCTGTGAAGACAGGCTGAGAGCTGGGGCTGTGCAGCCTGGAGAAGAGAAGGCTCCGGGAGAGCTGAGGGTGCCTTTCAGTATCTCAAGGAGGCCTATGAGAAAGAGTCAGAGAATCATCAAGGTTGGAAAAGACCTCCAAGATCATCTAGTCCAATCGTCCACCTACCACCAAGATTAGCCACTAAACCATGTTCTTCAGTTCCACATCCAGACGTACCTTGAACACCTCCAGGAACAGTGACTCCACCACTGCTCTGGGCAGCCTTTTCCAGTACCTGACCACTATCTCGGAGAAGAAGTTTCTCCCAATATCTAACCTGAACCTCCCCCGCTGCAACTTGAGGCCATTGCCTCTCATTCTATTGCTAGCTACCCGGGAGAAGAGGCCGACCCCCACCTCACCACAACCTCCTTTCAGGTAGTTGTAGAGAACAATAAAGTCTCCCCTGAGCCTCCTCCAGACTAAACCATCCCAGCTCCCTCAGCCGCTCCTCATAAGACTTGAAGGGGATAGGCTCTTCAGCAGGGTCTGTGTGATAGGACAGGGGGAAATGGGCAGATTTAGGTAGGAAAAATTTTTTTACACTAAGGGTGGTGAAGCACTGAAACAGGTTGCCCAGAAATGTGGTGAGTGCCTCCTCCCTGGAGACGTTCAAGGTCAGGCTGGGCGGGCTTTGAGCACCCTGGTGGAGCTGTGGGTGTCCCTGTTCATTGCAGAGGAGTGGGAGCAGATGACCTCCAAAGGTCCCTTCCGACTCAAACAATTCTATGATGCCATGACTCTCTAACTGGCGTGACTGGAGCAGATGCAGGTTTTGCTAACCTCTAGAACAGCGGTCTCTGTGCTATGTATTCTGCTGCTATTATTATTCCTGAGTGTGACAATTTTGGAAAAGGGCTATTATGTTCATAAAAATGTAATCATCTAACGTGCATGTTTTATACAGAAGGTGGTGAGCAGGTGTTGATGAAAAATGAAAGCGATTTGCAAATCTTGTAAGTACCTTTTCATAAAAGCTGACACAAAGAATCTCTTTCATGCTCACAGTTCATATTTTGTTCTGCTTGATTTACATTTAATATACATCAAAATACATTACAGAAATATGGACATAACACAATTTTTGTATTTCATAGGAAAAATAAAGAACAGAGAAAGAAGCTTGTCAGTGAAATCTTTGCCTTTTTAGACAGCAGTCAATCTGTAAGTAATATTTATGGAAGCATTCTAGGAGATGTTCACAACACATTAGTAATAGGCTGGCTATTGAAGTTTACATACGGAGATGAGCTGTGAAGTTTGTTCATACAGTAGTGTAACTGAGTTCAGAAGTGTCACATTTTTCCTGGCTACATTAAGCTGAATTAAACTAGTATCTTTTTCTCCTTACAAGCTGCAGTCTTTCACCATTTTAGTGAATAAATGGGGTGCAATTTAGAAATCCTAGTTACAATAGGCAAAAAGCAGTTGTGCTTTTTGCAAGTGCTGAGAAACAGTAGATCTGCACAATAACGTGAGTTCAGAAAATTTGAATTTTAAATACATAAAAATCCTGTAAATAACTACATTAAAGCAATACCACGTTAAGGTTTAGACAAAGCCTTATTTTGCCGAGGTTGCCTTGTGTTTGTAAATAAACATTCAGGACAAAAGGGAAAGCAATCCTTTGCTTGTTACACAGTTCAGCAGACACATGCCCAACTGTCTTTTCACTATTCTTATAAATTTGGTCTGAATGGGGGAAAAATGCTACTGTGTCTCCAAACTAATACAGGAAGCACAAGTCTTAAAAGCTTTCCCTTTAGGCTCAACACATAAACCAGCTCAAGGCATTTGGATTTGATCGCAGGTGTGCTTTAGTGAGTAGAACACTGACCCTCTGCAATATGTGTGGTGTATAATCAAGCATCTCTTAGCTGCTGATATTTCTGCAATTCAGTAGCTAGTACATTTCAGTGTCCCTTGTAATGTGGAGAAAAACTATCCTTAACCTGGAAGAACCAGGCATTTTTGCATTCTTGCTTGCATTGAAAAGTCATAAACATTGCAATCTCAGAAATACACTCAGTGCAAGCAGAATGTTTATTAACTTTATGAGGCTGTAGTGGTTTGGCATCAATTCCTTATTGTTATTCACAACAGCATGCAACATAAAGACTAAAAGACAATGTTACAGATATTTTAAAATCAAAGATGCTTAATCAGCCCTAGAGAAAGCTGGCGTTAAGGATGTACGACATTGATACTGATCTTAATGTTCAAAACACAATGTTTTTTTCCTCTCCAGGAAACTGATGCTTTGAGGACAGAAAATCGAAAGCTAAAAAATGCGGTACATGTTTTACATTTTTATTTGAATTGGTAGGCAGTTTCTTGCATGACATCTTTTTGCAATTGCTCTAGGAATAATCACACGCATCAGTTTAACACCTTTGGTTTCTTTCATATGTATAAACTTCACTGTTAATTTTTCTATATTTGTGCTCAGTGCTGTTTTTGCTGTTTTCTCTTCCTCAGAACGCAAGACTGCGATATAAAACAAAAGGTATATTGTCTACAGTGTACTTAAGCATTTCCCAACAGGAAATTCTTTATCAATAACATTTCATAAACTAGACACTGAACGGAAGAGCAAACATTTGTTATTAAAAATCCTTTAATCCAAAAACATAGAAGGAAAATAATGGAAAAAAGTAGTAATTCTGTGTACTTATAAAACTGACTGCTAGTAAAATGAGCTAGAGGGGACCAAAATTTAATTTAGATAGCTTAAATTTGTACCTACAAACATTCTTATTTTGAGAATAAGTGAAGCCTCCCTTTAAGTCAATGGGAATTTGCATAGAAATCTGTATGGAAAGGCTATACTCCAGTCTTGCAATAACCACCACTGTATGTGTCATTTTGCAGTCAAACATATAAATCAGTCATAGCCAAACACAATGAAATGAAAGAGAAGTCTATTAAGATATCAGTGGAATAATTTGTACCCATCTTTCTAACCCATCTGATTCCATCATGGTTGCAGAATAATAGTGACTTTTACTGCGTGTTTGGTAAACAGAGCTTCATCTTTTAGTTTGGGTAGCAAAAATGATGTATCATTCCTTTTCTTCCTAGATTGGGCAATAAAGAAAGAAGAGTATAAAAAGTAAGGATGAGAATTGTCTTACATTGGGTTAAAATGATATAGAGCTGAGCTAAACTAATGTGGCTTTGTGGTTTTGCAGAGCAAATTTCACCTTTGATTGATAAATCTTTCCAATTTCTGGTGGCTAAAGTTCTGTGACAAATTGATGTCCTTATCAACTTTATATTTGAGAATCATTCCAACAAGTAAAGCATCTATTTGCATTTTGCTTTGTTTTCAAAGTGAGATCAAGAGACCTTCTGGTGAGGTACCCAGCTACTTAAATGCCACCAATTTCTGGGTAAATATGTCTGTACTTTTTGGAAAATTCTGGGAGGGTTCTAATGAGGTTATATGTCCTCTAGAACATACAGATTTACTACATGTTGCTGTGACATGAAGAATAGTCAAAGGGATGGAAACCCTAGGGACATTAATTGTAAAAATGATTGGAGCTTTTGCCCTTTTTTGTAGAGATCAGGCAAGTGTCAGAGACAGTTAAAAAAAAACCCTAAAAACCAAAAACTGTATCCCAAAATGGAGCAAAGGAGCACAGTTATAAACTAGTGTTTTATCTCCTTCTCTTGCATCATGTGCTAATGATGCACGTGAGAAGTGCAAGACTTCTGTTAAATTCCAAAGTGGACTCTGTAAGACTTGTAAAAAAATGCCTTGCTTTTTATGACTGCTTGTAAAACTGACCGTGTCTCTTGTTTAGGACGAAGAATCAGAGCATTTTAGTGTCCCAGGTATGTTATTTATAACCAAAGAAAGAACAGCTGAAAATAGCAGTAACATATTTTCCTTTTCTATGTGAAACCCTTATATACTATGTTCAGAATGTTCTGTATATTCAGTTACATACTACAGTGATACACTTCTTATCCCTTCGTAGCCACTGTAACATTAAGAGATACAGAAAGGAAGCATTTGTGTACTATTAGGAGTCTGAACTGTGTTATATTAAAAGATATAAGAAAAATATTTTGCATTCATAGTTCTAAGTAGGATTTCAAGTATGCAGCCTGCAGAGAACTCTAAATGTTAAAATGATTGTACTTCTATTTTTAAATTAGGAGATAAAAGAACACCACGGGAACATACCAAATATGCAAGGTGAGCAGTGGGAGATATTTGCTGTACCGATGATTCATAGAATAATACCGTGAGATAATGTATTACATCATCATTTTGAAAACATCTTTTTTTTTTTCTAGCTGAATAGACTAGTTAAATTATTAAGTGGAAAAGCTAAGCTTTTCAGAGATCTAAGGTGATTCATCTGCCAACTAATTAGCAGAAATTCTGGGTTCGTTCCAAGGTGTTTTCACAAAACTACTGCATATATATGTATCTTTTTTTTAATTATTATTTGAAGTACTTAGATTTGAGTTGTAAAATGATTGTTTTTCTGTGAAAAAAAAAAATTGAAAAGCATTGACACTTCATTTCAGTATTATTTAATTATCAGCTTTAATTAAAGCACTAGAGTTTAAGAAGGAGCTGATAGCAGGTTACATTAAATAAAAAATTGAACAAATAGCCTCAAAATGCAACTGCTGGAGTAAACTACAAAAGATCAATGGCATTTTAAAATGATTTTAAACTGTGTTTGAATTCCTGCAGCACTCAGACAGAGGGCGCCTGTGGAGCGGAGAAAAGGTAGGGACAGCTCTGTGCATCCTGTTGGCTGCTAAACGTGTGCCAGTGCTGTGCTTTCATGGCACTTGGACTGGGAAAACTCTGCCTGTACAGAATTAGGCAGTTTCTGATCGTCACTGCTCAGGAGCAGCGGTGCTCCAAAATACATGGAGCTGCTGTGAATGCAATTTGTTCAGTGACTTGGGGCTTCCCCTCAGAATCTGGTGGTATAGTGGGGGATTTCAAACCAGTGGCATGAACAAGCAATGTCTGTCTCACTGCTTCCTGAGCTAGATCCTCGCTTTCTGTGCCATGCAAGGCACATCATTCAAGCTGCTTTTCACCAGCTGTAGTGAAAATCAGTATAAGGGAATGACAAATGGGGTCAGTCGCAAGACGCAGCTGTAATGAAGAGATCCACTTGGCAGTCTGATGGAAAATGTTTGCACAATATGTCTTGGACTCCTCTGTGCATAGCTGTGATACCTGGGTCACTGAATTCATCTGTCTTCTGGTGGCTGTTTCCTTTCATAACCCGTGGAGGATTCTGCTGTGAACTGCAGACCTCGGTATCTATAAGGAGTAATTTGTGTGGTGGGGAAAGGGGAGGGATGTAACGTCTTAATTGCCTTTAAAACCTGGCAGTCACATAGCTAAATCTCTATCTGTCTTGCCAAAGAGAGGGATCTGGAAAAAACAAATCTACTCTTTAAAGTCAGGGAATCTTTTCTCTTCCCCTGGGAAGACAATGGTCTCAGGCTCTAAGCCCCAGGCCCTGGCTGTGGGTCAGCAGGAGGCTGCCGAGCAGGTCTGCTGCTCAGCGTGGATTAGACCCATTCTAAGACCCAGGCAGGCTCAGGAGAACAACTGTAATGTTGAGAACAACAGTTCACAGTGTGCTGTCATGGAAGGGCTAAATCCAGCCGGTAAGAGCCTGTACCCCAGCCTGTACACCTCTTTTCTTTACCATTAATATTAACACATAGCAACTTTTCCTTTATCTTGGACAGCCTACTGTTTGTCATCCATTTCAACCATAGGAAAAGAACTGACACAGATTATGTTTCTATTTGGGAAACCTAAAGGCGGCATTAGAGCCCTTTTTTTTTTTTTCCCCCATATCACCCATTCATACACTTGTGCAAATCACTTATTTTGAGAGGTTTTTTCAGCCTCTTTCTTCTATTCCCATAGATCTCATCTCTCCTTTCATCACTAGTGTTTCTGCTCCTTACGCCCAAAATGGTACCATTTTTTTAATTTCAATTTCTGTCAAAGTAGCTTTGTATGTTTGTTGCCAGGCTACTTTCAAACCCAAGCAGTCAGATCAGTGAACATACTCACCACTGCAAACCCTCCGTTACAGACATGCAGAGCTATCTGTGTTCTGTTGCTGAAAGCTAAGTGGGATGGGAGTGCCTGGTAAAGCTGAACAGTCTTCCAGGTTCAAAGTACAAGGAGCATTACCCAATTTTACTGAAAATTAGGTAATGCTCCTTTTAAAGAGTATCAGCTCAGGTTCAGCAATGTTCAATCACCCAGAACAGCCTTTGGTCCTGTTAATCGCAGTAAGAATAGCAGTGGGGATTAGATGCTATTTCTGGAGTGACAAAGCTAAAAAGGGGCTGAGCGAAAGAGAGCCCGTGCACTCTAACTGTCACATCATTATTTATAGAGAAATGGATAAGTGAATAAATCCTGCCTTTCACTTCCAATTAAGCAACTCCCCTCTTCCTCATCAGGTAAGCTACACATTTGTTGTCCTCCAAGCACACACACAACCAATGGATATCACGATACCACGTTTAATATTTGTTTCACTGATTGAAATACTCAGGGTCATCTTCCTCCAAAGTGTTTAGAGGCCAGGAAATTATGCATATCTACTGATTTATATATATATATATATATAAAAATCTCTGTGTTTATCTCTTTCAAGATTTCTCTAGAAAAAATACAATTCCATGCACCTGCTTTTATTTCTGGTATTCAAACTGACTGATGTTACTTAAGGAGTTAGTAGGGGTATTCATGGCAAATTGTACCTCTTGATATGCATGAGGACTGCAAACTACATAAAAAATTGGTACTTAATTGTATCCTATTGTTTTCTGGCCTTGTTTAGATTTTAAATGATTTGGTGTCTGGAAAGTACTTATCATTTAATTATTTGTCCGGTTTCCTTGGAAATGCCTTTGTCATGATGTCAGTGATGATTTTTTCAACTAAATAAGCCAAGTGTTGTCTCCTCCTTAAATACATCTTTTAATTGTCCTTAAAGGAATGCAAATGCCTTTTTATGCTTTTGCCATTTTTCTGTAGTGATTTGACTAAATGAATTGCAAATCAAAAGTGTAATGCAAGAACTATTTTGTTATTTTAATATTAATATTTGTGTATTAAAAGGATTCAAAATTCATGTAATTGCTAAGGGGTGGAATATTCTTTCATTACAGGACTGTGGCAACTCAGACAGGTAAAGAAGACTCAGGGTAATTCATAATAGAATGACTGCATACTAAATGCATTTATAGAAAAGCAGTAGTTTGGGTTTTTTTAAAAAATTGCTATGTGGACTGTAAATTATGTTAGTGTTAAACATGTAAAATATGTAAAACACATAAAAATGTACTACGTTCAATTTTCTGTTGTTGAAACCTGTTACTGCATCAAAAGCTGTAACACTGCGTCTCCTTTACAATTTGAATGTCCATGTTGGGGCGTCAGCTACTGATTTGTTGTCAAATGCAGTGAGCATTAGGCACATCTGGAAATAAAGCCGAATGCTTGCAATACATTCAGCCATGGAAAAATGCACAATCAGTTGTGATTCTTCTGCTGCCTGAGCCTGGTCATGGTTTTGTATTGCCAGATAAGGGACTGCATTTTCAAGGTCTCTTCAAAATACCTTTGAGTCTGCTGTAGTGCAGAGCCTGCAGCTGGGCTGGCACGAGCTCCCGCTAGCTCCACTGATACCAATGTATAAAATGATAATGGATATCATAACACCTCCTTGAAAAGGACAAGCAAGCAGTAATACTGAACACAAATTAGAGGCGCACTGCACATAAAGCTTTGGAAGAACTATCTAGTTAATTTATTTCAAAAGATGAAGTAGACCTCTTGATGCAGATTTTATCTTTAGTCTATTTAATTGCCTTCTAAACTTAGCTGGATGGTAGGAGAGTCACTGGCTGAAGTCATTCAAATTCCCTGGCTTCATATGAATCCAGAAAATTGTAGTCAGATGCTACCCATTGTTTATCTCTTTTTGTCTTCCCCTTGACCCATCAAAGTTTGGCCTCTGTTAGCCTCCAAATCAGCCCTAAAGCTCAGATCAATTTTATTTCTATCAAAGGGTGCAATATTCTGCTGTGCTGTGTGTGTATAACTGTGGACAAAGGGGAACTGCAATAAAATCATGATATTTACTGCTTGGTAACCTCAACCAAGATCAGAGCTACAATTTCCTTGATTCACATAATTATTTTTCCACCATATCTTTTATCTGCTTGCAAGAGTCAGTGTGTGATGGAGGTGATCATTGTCGGGATGACGTGACAGCTGTTGTGCTGAGTTTCACTCATGCTCACGTTTCATCTCTCTAGAAGCCAGGCATGTTCTGCACCCTGGATTGGTATTGATCTACTGCTTTTACAAATTAACAAATAAAGGATGTGATAAAATGAACAGAAAAGAAATATTCCAGAGAAAAATAGTTCCAATGATCATTTTATTAGTTATTGAAACTGAAAATGTTCATCTTACTTTTTAAGGCATTGAAGCATTTTTAGCAGAAAATAGGTTTAAAACTAGCATATTTTGATTTTGAGGAAATCTTTACAATTTTCCTTTCCTGCAGGATGACTTCAGACAAGGGAAGAGTAGTTCAATGTCAACACGACTTGTTACTGGACAACTTAACACTTGACATTGTTTCTCATTTAAATCTTCTTTAAGAATGTATTCAAATATATATCTGTATAAGTAAAATTCTGCTCATCTCCCTAATAATTATTGTAGTTCAATTACTATTTAAAAAGCATGATAACAGATTCGAGGCAGATTTTGGTACCTAAGTTTAGTCAATAGGATTGCCCCAGGATTATGGTGCTGCCTATTTTAAGAGATCAATTTTTATCTTGATTATTTTAAAAGGAGTAGATTTTCCTTTTCTCATTTCAAAGAGGTTAGGCCAAGGCAGCATGTTTTTCCTGCGATATCACATGCTACCACGTAACAGAGCAGTCCTTCTCTCTGCAAACTGTGATTCATATGCCATTGTCTCACATCTTGAAAATAGTTTTTCTTCATTCTTAATGTAGGAAAATGTTTTTTCACCATCTCTGCTGTAGCAGCTAAGATTGGTTCTTCTAACAGATTTGAGATTTACCGAGTCCTAGAGATTCAGGTTGAAATGTAGACTTCCTCAAGAGCAGGAAACCATCTTGATTTAAACAACGCCATGGAATAACTCCCTGTCTTATGTATTCTTGGTACCAGTAGCAAGCCAGACACACTGAATTTCTGTTAGAAAAAGTCAGATGTGCCCCTTTGAGCCAGATGTCTCAGCTGTGCTGACGTCAGTGTCTGCTTTCCACTAATGTCATTTGTGCCTGACGAGCCCATTAGCCAACATCCACGTGCCAGTTGGGAGACTATCTGCTGCAGGTGGGAGAGAGCAGCACTGCAGAGAGCGACACGATCAGGTATCAAGTCAGAGGAGAAGATAATCCTTCTGTGCATCCTATTATTGTTTCATGTGCAAAGCTGCGGTGGAAGCCAATGCCAATCCCGTGTGTGAGCACCAGACCAGACAGGCTGTGAGTATGCCAACCTTGGACAAGTCACACCTTTTTGCTAGGCTCTTACATTGCATTGAGCAATTGGAAATGTTTGTGCATGCGGTGAAAATAGCACATCCGTTCAACAGTCATCTCCCTTTAAGGCACTGGATATTTCTTAAAAGCATCAGTTTTTTAGCTGAAGAAATAGTGTGGCATTTCCCCTGAGTGCCGTTACACCCGATCCACATGTGTCATGGCATTGTCACTGCAGACGCTGGGGCCAGATCAGCCCATGGTGAGAGTGAGCACAGCTCTGGAAGCATGCCAAGAGCCAAGCATTTGTTCCTATAAATTAACATGTTCAGTTCAGCAACAAAATTATGTTCCTCTCATGTCAGTAAAAGGGTAATAACATTAGTTACAGGAGAGAGGAAAACCAGGTCACTGGCAAGACTAACTACTGCCAGTGGAATGGGCTGAATTCTTGCAGACTTTGAAAAATAGAGTAGTTGCTTGGACACGATTGTGCCTGTGTGTCTCATGATGTTTTTCTTCCTCTGGTTTTCATTAATATGAAATAATTTTCCTTACCTATCTCTCTCCTATGAGCAAAAGAAGCGATGCACTTTCCAGCATACAGTCCCAGCCCTGGCTCTGTATCCGCTTTCTGGTGACTCAGGAACAGCACAGCCCTTCTCTGAGCCTCAGTTCCTTAAATGTGCAATGATGCTCGCAGCTGAGACATCTTCTGCCATAGCACTGCAGTCACCTGAGGAGAAGTGCTGCATAAAAGGAGGCTTTTAGCAAATAAAATAAGGTTTGGATGAGATTCTGTCCTTGAAGAGCTTCAGGCCTCTGAAGCCAAGCATGAGTTTGTTTTCCTATTAGCTTTGCATGTCAGCTGCCATTTAACCCTCTGCTTTTTTGTGTAAAAAAAAAGTCATCACACCATAAGTATGCATGTCTTTTTTCTTACTCAATTATCTCTCATCAGTAACTACAAGTAACTCCATTCAACTGCCTTGGGAACAATTTCTGCATCTATTGAGCTGGCCTACAGTAAGTCTTGTGGTTTCCTGTTGGCCTTGGAAAACGAGCACACTTCATTATGTGGAATGGTTTCTTCACCTCATTATTTTTTCATAATCTTATTGTACTTCTCCTTTTAACAGTGATTGGGGAAAAGCAAATAAACAAGCAAAGGTCCTCTTGGGTCCAGAACCTTACCAACTGTCTTTTGGGAACAGCACGTATACATCAATTATGTGGAGTTAATTGGCCACTCCATAAGATTTTGGAAAAAGTCAAGTGAGTTTTAAGGCAAAAAAAGCTCTTTCATAATGCTGTTGGCTGGGGCCTTTAAGACTCTTCTTCACAAATCATTCCAGAGCTACCTGGTTGAGTCCAAGTGAAGCTGAAAAGACGTTGTGTCCCAAATCCCTATGCTCCTTTGTCAGATATTTCTCTTCGCTGGTGAAATGAGCTCTCTACAAAGCCCTGACAACAGCAGCCCGTGTCTCACAAGCATCTTGCCTCACTTCTCCAGTGTCTTGGCTATGCTCACCATCTGTTCCTCTGTCTTTATCCTCATCGGCTCCAATCCCTTATCCTCTTTATGGCACTCTTCTGCTTTATCCTAATGTCCCCTAGCAAATCCAGGCGAGTCATTGCGCTCTGTCAAGACTGCACTTTAATCTTCCTTCGTATCCATGATGTAAAGCACCAGAAAAGTGCTGGTGTGTACACTGCCAGGCTGTTGTGGGTGCTGACAGGACAATGGGTATTTTAACTTTTCTTTGGCAGTGTGGAACATCACCCCCGTGCTGTGCAGGACAGACTGGCTGTTTCTTCTGCCAATGACCAATGTCTGAAGCTTCAGAAGAAACAGAAAACCACTCTGTTTTGCCTGTTGCATCGTGCTCTGGCTTTGCTCCTTGTTGCTGGAGGAGATGAGAATCATGGAGCTGGCGTAGTTTGGAAGCTCAGAGCTCAACAGACAGCCTGGAAGCCAGCTCTTGGAAATCACTCCTGGTGCAGCAAGACTACATTGTGGCCAGGCAGCAGCGCTGATTTACAGTGCTGGGACTCTGGCGCATGTCCCCAAGGGAGTAAACCCAGTGTGAACCTCAGTGAGGTGTCCTGAGGCACCCAGGGCTTGACAGCAAGGTCAGCCAGTGTTGGCTTCTGTGCCACCAAGTCAGCGACCTCATGCAAACATGCATTTTATCTTGATTGCTGTCCATAGAGGGGGCAGTAATATTCACTATCACAAGATAAATGTGACTTGGGGCTTTAGTTCACCTCTGTTTTTATGAGCTTTTAATTTGTTTTATAATGTTTTTATTAATTTCCAAGGCATTAAAACCAGATGGTCCACCCCAGCTGTCACAAAATTAAACGTAACAGTTCATGGGTGTGCCAAGCGTATCCAAACCGACCTCGAGTCAGCTCGCATTTACTCATCCTTTGGGGTTTTCCAAAGAAAAGGTATTGCTAGCACTGCCTCACCCTAGCATTTTCCTGTGTCTTTTTCTCTCTCACATGATGATTTTTCTCTCTCTGACAATGATCCAACCGAAATAACCAGTTGGAGGCTCTGCTTTCATCACAAAGAACCTGACTAAAAACCGTTTTTCAGCTGAGTCGTTTGATGTCTTCCCCCTTGATTTCCCTCTTGAAGTCAGTACTCTTGTTTTTGGGATCTCTCCTACATTTCTCCTTTGTGAGCCCTCTTTCTTGAGAGCAACTGCCCTATAACACCCCCAAATCCAAATCTAAACATCTCTTTTCCTTCTCCAAAGCCAGCACCTGAGGCCAATCTGCTGCACTCCATCACACGCAGCACCCACAGCTCCCATCTCCCGTCTTCTGTGCCCATTCATTGCTCGTGCTCCCAAAGGAATAAGCATGAGGTTATGCTCAGGCTTTGCAGTTCCATAGCAGCAACTGGCATTAGGCTGTCCAGACCTGAGTTTTCACTTTCTGCTCTTGCCCGTTAGGGCTGGATATTGGGAATCCTGCTATCCTTCACCAACCTTGCAGCTGATACGCTGGGAAAAGACGAGTCCATTAACCTCCCAGAACTGAGGGCTGCCTCCCACAGTTAAAAAATGAATGGAATAAAACCAGGGACTGTTGGAAGGGTTAATGCATTACCATATGTGAAGTCCTCTGAAATCCTCAGTTGAAGGGCTCTTTAGAAGTGCAAAGTGCACTACTATTTGTCTGGCATCTCAGGAGCGACTTGCGCAGGAGCTGCTGCGAGATCTCCAGCTAGGAAGTTCTGAGAAAGCTTTCATCCAAATGGGAAAAAAAAAAATCAAATCCAATCCATAAACAGACTCTGGAGAGCTGCAGCAGCCAGGTCAGAGCTGTTGTGGGTGGGTGAGACTCTGCATTGCTCAGTGCAGCCATCCCTGCTTGCATTGTGCTGCCGAAAGACAGATGGCACCATGGCGAGTGGCAAGAATTGAACCATTCAGTCATTTAAAGGACTGCAGTGTCTGTTGTCAAAGATGGCATTGTGCTTTCAACAATCTTCCATGTCAGATCCCGGCCTAGGTGTTGTGCAGGGAGGCATGCCTGGAGCTGGCCTGCTGCTCTTTTCCTGTCACCTTGGTTTCAGGTCCACCAAAAAGGCTGAGAGTGTGAGCCTGAATCTGTGCAGGGCAGTCCCCGTGCTGAGGGTGGAGAACGGTGCTTAAGGTGTTTTGAAGCTGCATTCACTCTGCTTTTACGTAGGTTCCCCATGGGTCCATGCTACACTGCATGCTGTAGGTTTGGGGCTGTGGGTCCCGGCAGTCCCATATCTGCCGGTTCACCGACCCCCACCCTGTCCCTCACCTTGTCCCTCCTCCTGGGAGTGGTTCCTGGCAGGGCAGAGGGCAAATCAGGTCACTGCCCTGCTATCAACATTCATATTTCGTTAGCACCCCAGGACAGCAGCCCTGCTCTCTGTCAAGGATTGCTTTTGCACCAAAGGATGAGGGCTGAGCAAGGGAACAGCCACACTGTGAGTTCACACCAATTTTTCTCAGGGTCATACAGGGCCAGCGCCCCTCCAAACAGCACTGCTGTGTGGATGACACTGCAGTAATGTCACTTTAAGTCGGTCACAGACTTGGAAAAGCATTTGTCACTTGGCTGCTCACTCCTCGACACTGTGCGTCCATGCTGAGGGCACTGCATTGAGAAAATCAGACTGTGGGTCCCAGTGGGATCGAGCCATCTCAGTAGCCTCATGCCTACTGCTTGCTCTCTTCTCCAAAAATCTCTTCCCCTTGCTCCTGCATTTTGCAGACAGGCCCCATTTTCCACCAAGGTGCCAAGATGTATTTTAAGAACCATCCTGCACTTCCAAGTTTAGCCTGCCAGAGCATCCGTTGACAGGAATGGTTGTGATTTCTGGATGTCGAACAGGATCCCAGGACACGGCTGATTCACCAGAGGCTCTGAATTGCAGTGACAGGATCACAAAGTTGCCGAGCTCTGGATGGAATCGAGGTTGACACTTGGGAGCACATGGTCACTTTGCCTGGAAGAGCAGCACCAGGAGAAGCACCAAAGGGATGGGCTTAGTGTAAGTAAGTGGAATTGTGTGCAGCTGCTTGAAGATATGGTGTGTGGCATGGCTGATTGCAATCAGCCTCTGAACTCTGCAGCAGGATTGCTGCTGGAGAGAGGAGCTAAGCTGCACAGTTGGCAGAAGTGCTCATTGTTTAACGCTCCTTATGCAGCTTGTGGCTGCACAACATCCCGGCTCCGGCCAGGGTGCATGGGTGTTGGGCAGTGGAGAGGAGCAAGAAGAGAATTCTTACCCATCCATGCGAGCTAGGTAGAAACAAACTGAGCAATGGGGAGACTGGAGAGTGTGTGTGCAGTCCTGGAGGAAGCCTCTGATGGGCTCCCTGCAAAAAGAAAAGGAAAAAGCCCAAAAGAACAGTTTGTCAGCTGTTGGCAGGGACCAGCTCTTAAGCATTAGAGGCTCTGCCTGGGAGAAGGCACAGGGATGTTTGTCAGCCAGCTCTGTGAGAGCTCGATCGGGCTCAGATGAGCCAATGTGGCAATCTGCAGCTATGCACAGCGTGCACAATTTGAACCCACAGCCCATCTGAGCTTTTCCTTCATGCTCAGCTTCTCCTCAGGTCTTGGGGAGAGTTGAGCCTGGCCCGGGCCTCACACAGCCCTTGCACTGCAAAGAGGAGCTGCCCAATGTCCAGTGGCAGCACAGCCAGCACAGCACAAGGGCATTCCTCCTGCCAGCGGAAACTGCTCGAGCTGGGAGGGAGGGAGCAGCCTTGCCAAGACACAGAGCTCAAAATTTCATGTACAGCCAATTGAAGGGATACTGAGGAGATAAAAAGAAATTGTGCTGAACTTGTAAAACAGCTAATGCCAATGGGAGCCAGGCTTGGGAGTGTGGGAGCGGCTCTGAAGCAGTGGCCGTGGTTCAGACGGAGCCCTGGGGCCGGTGTGCATGTGGCTGTGCCCCTACGGATTCGGGGTGTGGGGCAGTGCCAGCTGAGAGCTGCAGAGGCCTCGTTCATCTCCTCCCTCTGTGGCACTTCCAGAGGCCAATTCATTGACAAAGCCATTTCTCTCAGCTACGGGAACTGAAAGGTTTAAATTAGAACTGGCAGAAAAGAGGCAAGATTTTATTTTTGTTTAACACTCTGCCTGCCTTTCTGACCCCTTACAATTGCTGCGGGCAGCTGGAAAGGAGCGGCATGGAGGAAGATGCCACAAAGCTGCTCGCAGGCAGCGGGGCTGCTCGCCGCACCGTTGCTATTGATTGCTGGGAAATAGGGGCACTCAGAAAGATCTCTCCTTTGAACAAACACTGCAGTGGGGGAAGAAATGACTCTCAGGAGGCCAGGACTCGGCGGCACAGACTGTTCTTTCTTTACTGGACTTTTCTGTGCCCCTGACATGATAAACAATCCTTTTGTGTGAGATATAAACAACACTAGGTTGCTAGTGGAGAACAAAGGCTGCAATTCAGCGCTGGATCAGCTGAACGCTGCACATGATGGGCCCCGCGCCGCTCCTCGTGCGTGGGGGTTCGCCACCGACTGCCACCAGCCCCGGGCCCTTCCCCACCACTGCTCCATTTCGAGGGGAAAATGTGTTTGTGTTGTGAGCTGAGCGGGAGCAGCAAATACCCCATGGGAGGCTCCCCACAGCAGGGCAGAACTGGGGTGTGCAGGGACATGGGTGTCACCAAGTCCTCTGGTGTGGCTTTGTGCAGCCGCATCCTATGGGCTCTGATAAATCACCCAAATGCAGCAGCGGGGCACATTTTCAGCGTGCTTTGCCCTCAGACACAGGCACCCACGGCAGCAGGAATGTGAGGCGCGTGGCAGTGGGGCCGCACTGTCCTGTCTTGCCAGCACAGTGCCTCTGGCCCACTCGGTGTTGTAATGTCCCCTGCGTCACATTGTGCCCTGTGAGCGGGGAAGGAGGGCTCGGCAGGGCCATGCCCCGTAGGTTTCCACGGTGGCGAAAAGAACCTCCGGTGGGAATCAGCACTGGGAGGACTTGGAGCTCCCCACTGCTGTTCGGTGTTCCTATGGGGGTGCGGGGTTCATGATCCAGGTACAGGGCCCATGAAGGAGGGTATGGGGCTCACAAGGTGGGTATGGGGCCCATGCAGGCAGCACAGGCCACACAGGCTCTATGTAGGGGTATAGGTCCCACACAGAGGGTGCATGTGAAGGTACAGGCCCCACCTCAGGCCCTGTGTCCCACGTGGGATGTGTGGGCCCTGTGCAGGCCCCAGGCAGGGAGTATAGGTCCCACACACTGTGTACAGGCCCACATAGGGGTGATGGGCCGACATAGGATTTACAGGCCCCATGCAGGCTCCACACACTGGGAACAGGACCCACGCAGGGATCACACAGGATACACGGGTCCCATGTAGGGTTTATGGGCCCCACGCAGGGGCTACGAGTCCGCCGCTCTCAGGTAACGCCGCGGGGCCGGGCTCGGCCGCTGCTGAGCGCCCGAGAAAGTTTTCCGCGGACCGGGGCCGGGCCAGGCTCACCCAGAGTGCGGCCTCGCGGCTCCCGGGGCGGCTCCGTGCTCCGGTTGGGGTCCGGAGCGACGGGGTCCGGGCGGGGTCTGGCGAGATCCAGGCTGCTCCCGGGGACGTTCGGGGCGCGGTGGGCACCGGCGGGGTCGGCGCTCCCGCTCTGTCTCGGTGCTGTCGCCCCGGGGGGCCCCGTGGAGTCGCTGCGTGGGATCTGAGGGCGGTGGGGCCGGGCCTGTGGGGCCCGGAGCAGCGCTGGGGGTCCCCGCTCTGTGGGACCCGCACTTGGGGGCGGCCCGGGCCCTCCCGCGGGGATCCCAACCTCCCCCGCCCCCCTCCCGAGCCTCTCGGGGCTGTGTGGGGGTCTCCCGGCCCCGGGGCCTCGTTCCTCGGAGCTGAGCTCAGCAGTGGGGGTGAGGACGAAGCCCCGCAGCGGGCGCTGACCCCGCTGTGCAGTGGCCGGGACTGAGGTGTGGGCTCTGCGTTCTGTCCTGCACCGACCAGTGGCACTCCGGGAGCTTTGCTCTGGTGCCAGCCACACAGCACTTCTGCTCCCAGCCTGAGAGCCAAGCGTGGCTCTGAGGGCTCCACTTCGTTTCTCAGCACCGGGCAGCCCTGGCACCGCTCGGCCTTGGGGACGTGCTGGCCCCACAGTGGGACAGTGCCAGGAGCGGGGGGAGAAGCATTCCCTGGCCCAGCTGAGTGCGGGGCACTCCCTGCCAGCTCTGCCCTGTGGGCAAGGACGCGGGCGGCTGAGTCACAGCTCCCGGGCTCACGGGGGCTCACGGAACAGCCCTGCGAGGAGTGCTAACGGGACTGGAGGCAGCCGAGCTGCGGGACAGCGCTCAGTTTGTCTGTCTGTGCAATGGGCCCATCCCAGGACAGCACCAGGAGGTGCTGCGGACGTGGCCATTAATTACGCAGTGAGTTCCCCTACAGCGATGCGCTCACTGTGAGCGTTGGGCATGAATTTCAGCGTGGAATTGCAGGGCTAATCCTGAATAAAGATGTTAGTGTCAGCTTCAGTCACAGAGCTGCAAAAGTCAAACTCAGTGGCTGGAGTTATGCACATCAGATTGCTGACAGCGCTGGATTTCTTCTGTCTGACTCCACTGTGTTTCCAGACCTCGGCACAGCTGAGCTCAGCGATGTCTGTGTGCCTTCTGCTGCCCACCGGGGCTCCTGAAGCTGGGACAGAGCTCCTGAAGTTGGACTGGGGCTCCCAAAGCTGTGTTTGCATTCCGCTGTGCCTTGCTCGGCCCTCGCTGACCCCAGAACAGTGTGAAGAGCTGATATCACAGTAGAAGAGGCTGCTCGTTGGGATTTCACACTTCTTAAAGAAAAGCTATTAAAAAGCCAGTGCCTCATGGTGCTAATTGCAAGGCCAGGCTCGAGGCAGTGGTTTCAGCGTAACAAAGCTGCTGTTCCGAAGTTGGCACGGAGACGTGTGACAGCACAGTTGGAAGTTGTGCTCAGGGGATCCGCTGGCACTGGTGCTGAAGGTGCTTTTGTGCGCTCTTCTGCCTGCTGAAGGAGGAGGCTCACGGTGGAGCACACAGATGGATGGTGCAGGAGCTGACGGGCTTTATTTCTGTGTGCCTGGCGGGGACATCTGCTGAGAAAGTTGTCACGGGTGTGCAGAACGAGGGGCGTGCACATAGATGGGTGCTGAGAGCAGGGGGAGGCACACGCAGGATGGGGAGCGCTGCCGGGTGCCTGGGACGCAGCGGGGCTGGGGTCTGCCTCATGCTGTGGCTTTGTGCCGCGCTGCTGTGCCAGGAGCACGCCCACGCCGCGCTTGGGGCAGTGGGACAGCACGATGTGACATCGCTCTGCTTGCAGCAGCGTGGGTGCTGGGCAGGGCGCTGCTCTTCAACCAGTGCCCTCAACCTGCAGGCCCCTCTCTTAAAGCAACACATGCCACTCAGAGTGGTGGGCCGAGCGGGAGGAGGGCTGGGGCACGGTGCCACGTGCTGAAAGCTGCTGCGTTTTGCAGGGCTGGTGGCTGCAGGCAGCTCCCGGGGGGACAGCGCTCAGCTCTGCAGAACCCGGCTCCGCGCTGGAAATAGCTGTGGCCTGATTTCAGCAGGTGAATTTGTCTCCAACTGGATTTCTGTGTGTTTATTTTAGAGACGTGCCTCGTGTTTGGCTAACACGGGAAGGGAGCCTGGGACAGGTTGTCGTATAGTGACCGCAGTTCCTGGGAACATGGCCTCACTGGCGGACCCGTGCGGTGTTGGGGCCGAGCAGTGCTGGGGCACTGCTGGGTGCCTGCACCCATCTGTGTTGTTCTGGGGTGCTGCTGGGTGCCCGTGGCTGTCCAGGCTGTGCTGAGGCACTGCTGGGTCCCTATGCCTGTAGCATGAGAGCAGCTTTGCCCGACTCAGCCGTACCAAGATGCTGTGCTCGTCAGGAGCCTCTTAATGCCTTTCTCAAGCCATAGCGTGAGATGGAATGATTTCATGGAGCTCTGCTTCATGCAGTCGCTCTTTCACATTCTGTTCTTGCTGCTGCGGGCGTGCTCTTCAGTCCAAGTTTTGATCTGGTTGTTGAAATGAGTGCAGCTGTATTTAGAGCACAGGAAAGCAGGTGACTGTAGCCCATGAAAATAGGGTAAAGCTCTCTTCTAGGAGAAGCAAAAGTATGAAAACAGTTATAGTGAAGGTTTGTAAAATGTGACTCTTGCTTCACCACGGCTGTCCTCGTGCTCTGGCTTTCTTAAGCAGCAACGTATTTTTAAGAAAGCTTTTTCCCTGTGTTGGAGGCAGCACAGTGTGCTGTCCCGTGTTGTGCCAGAGATCTGCAGTCAGTAAATCCGGGCTCAGAACCGCCTGTACCAAGCAAAAAGCACAGCTCCATGTTATCCCCGCTGCACCCACCTGGACATCACAGCCCTTCAAGAGCAAACATCTGTGCTCGTTGCGCGTTGCTTCCCACCTTGTTTGGAGTGCAGCCCTGTGAGTAGCTTATTTTGCTGGCAGCTGTTCTGATAAGGCTTAGTAATGAGCAGGGCTTGGTCAGCGCGGGTGTGGGCTGGTGAAGGCGCTGGGTCCAGCTCATCTTGCCTTTGGCTTGCATCAGGAGCCTTCTGCCGGGGCAGCGCCTGCACACGGGGCTGCAGGGGACAGCAGGCAGCCCGCACCGTGCTCTGCGCTAGGACTGAGTGCTGCTGAGCGCCGGTTGGGGCGGGTTTGGGGCTGGGAGGTCCCTAACTTCAGACCTTGGTTTGCTGCCTCGCTTCAGCTCCGGGGAGCTTCTTGCAGGAGCTTTGCAAAGCGGGACAGCAGCAGCTGGGTGATTCCTCCTGGCAGTGGAGCAACAGGATTCTGCGTCTGGGCCCCAAGTCCTTACCTGGCAACGTGAGATCTGTAGTGCACTTCGTAGTGTGAATATCCAGAGAGTCATATTTCTGAGCAAAAAGCTGCTGTTTTCTTGGGTTTTTTAGTATTCACGTGACTTGGGACAACTCTGGAGGATGTCTGGGATGTGTGGTGATGGCTTTTTTTGCATGTGTTGCTTTAAAAACAAAACAATTGGTGCTCGGTGCACTGGTCTTCACCTGGAGGAGCCCAAACACTTGGGAAGAGAAAATTAACGCCCCGTAAATTTATGATCCTGGGTCTAATAGGCATCTTCTCCGTTCTGCTCTGTTCTGTGAATTTAATCTATTTCCAGTGAAGTGCTTATTTGGTGAAGTGTGCCTGAGGATTTTTCCCCATTATGTTCTGAAAGAGAAGTGAAGGTATGCGTAATTATTTTACCTTGCTTCCCATCTATTCCTTCCCTTGCTCTCTTAATTTGCCTGATCTGGTTCGGGCAGGGAGCAGTCCCTGCATCTGCCACGGAGAAGCAGGATGCATCCCCCCCTGCTGAGCCTTGTGAGCTGATGTGGCGTTGGGTTTTTTATCCATGTGGAGGAAGCAAGGGAGCAGTGGGTCACTTTGCTTCTGTGCGCTTTTTCTGACTTGTTTTGCGTGGCCATTTGGTGTTGAATGTTTTACCTTTGGTCCTTTTGAAGGTTTGCAGACTTTTCCTTGCTGCTGGCAGCTCGAGCAAAGCGCTGCAGCGTGTGTTACATCCCAGCCTGGCACTGCACATCGCTGGCACGTGAGCCTGGGAGCAGCCTCGCATAGGGAAGGCAAACAGATGGGTGCCTGTCCCTTCACCTCTCACGCAGATTAACAAAACCCTTGTTTTCCTTGCTGCATGACATGCCCTGGTTCTGAAGTGTGTTCAGGTAGAGGCAAAAATTGTCACGTTCTCAGCTCATGGCGTTCCTCTGCTGGAAGAGCAAAGGTCTGAGCCTGCAACATGTGCAGGCATCCTGGCTATGGTTGGGGATGCACAGCTTTCACTCTCTGTTTTCATGGGTGTGGTGATGGAGCAAGAAATACTGTTTGAGGATTGGCCTTATTGTAGTTGGGAGCTGCGTGTGACTCACAGCCGCTCAGCGTAATCGCACGCTGCATGGCTGCCATGGATGCGGGGCTCTGCTTGGGCCCTGCTGCATGCAGAGGGCAGAGTGTGCTGAAAATCCTGTGCAGAGCAAGCAGAGGAGCCTACGGGGAAAGTGGTAAAATCACGAGTGTTACCTGAGCGTCTTGGCACAAGGCTTCCCCTGATGTTGGCTTGTGCATTAAAGCAACAAATTGTGTGAACCCATCGGATGGGTGGATGGGCTTCTGCTTCCCAAAGGCCCCAGCATGGGCTGCTCCAGCCCCACAGAGCCCACCCTTTCCCTGTTACTCATTCTGCTCCTTGTTAGTTGGCATACGTTGACTCGAAGGCTTCCTGCTGTCTGTGTGCAGCAGCGCGCTGTGACGTCGGCATGCCCCAGTGTTAAGAAAACAGATTTCAGAAACTGGGAAACACCCACCCAACCCGAATTCTGTTTAAAATCAAAATATATGCAGTGCAAAGGGAATATTGAAATGCGCTTGGTGATGAAAGTCATCTCTGGTTGCTGATGTCTTTCATGATGTTGACTTAAAAGCCCGAGTTTAAAAGCAAAAGGCAGAGTGAAGCACATGCTTTTGGCGCAAAAGGAAACTTTTTCCTTGGGCTAAAACTGTGAAGTTTCCTAATATAGTTATGGTTGCTGTGTCCTGCCTTGGGTGAGCAGGAAATGGATGCCCAAGAGCTGAAGGAGGACGCCTGTTTCTTGCTTTCATTTGATTTTAGGACCTGTATGTAAGGCACCTCCAAGTGCCTTCGGTACCAGAGGTCACCGGGTGGGAGCTGAGGTTGAGGGGGGTTGGCATGTGAGCCCATCTCTGGCGCTGGTGCAGCAGGTGCATGTCTTGACTGGGTGAAAAATAAATAGTACATTTCATTTATTTTCCTATTCACCCTGCTTTTGTGCTGGAAGTGAAGATTTCACGCTACGCTGCTGCTCTTGATAAGATTGGCCCCCACTGCACAGGGCAGACTTGTTGCGTTGGATAGTTGGGTTATAGAGGCTCCTCTATATTTGTGGTTCAGGAGGTTCTTAGCAGTGCACAGTTGTGAGTTTGTCCCCTGTGCTTTCCTTTGGTGTTTGCACATAACTGATAAAGCAGCTGGCGCGCGTTGACGGGCGCAGTCTGGTGCCAAGCAGAACCATGGGAACAGCTTCTGGGAGCAGTGGGTGGTGCGTCACTGCGAGGTGACAGGGAGGATTAATCTGCGTGGTGCTCTGGGTATGAAGTCTCTGGGTTTGTTTGCAAAAAAGAAAAAAAAAAATTCTCATACCGGAGTCATCTCTTTAATGAGCTAACGCTGATGGCTCGCTCCCTTCCTTGTAGAGGACCACGCTTCCGAAGTATGACGGCATGTTCGGACACGACAGCAAATCAGGGTGAAATATTTCCAGCAGCAATGAACTCAGTCATCCCTCCTGGACAGGACAACAAAAAGCAGTGAATCAGGCTGCAGCCAGTTGCTGGCAGTTCCGTGGGACACCCCCAAGTTGGATGCCAGAGCTGGGGGCCCCATCTCGAAATACCTGCGCACAAGTGGGTGCTGCTGACCCACTGTCCCTTCCCCTCCTCTTTTCCTGGCTTCTGTTGAGTTAAGCAATGCTCTGTGGCTTTCATGTTTTAGAAACATCTCATGGAAGGGGGTTAATTTGTCAAGAGCCTTTTAGCTTTGAGTCTACGTTACTGAAGCTAAATTCAAGAAGAATGGCATCATACCTTGGGTTCCCTAGTTGTTTGTTGATGCAAACCTTTTAAAAGCAAGCCCAAAGAATTGAAATTGGATGAATACGCTTCTGAATATGTTCTTCAGAGATGTGCTCAACTAATTCTGCCGTGTTTAAGTCCAGGCCCTTTGGGAGCTTACTGACGTGGAGGAGCTTGGTGCCGGTGCTGTGTGCTCGGGCACGTTCCTGGCGGGCTCTGGGTGGGAGCTCAGCCCGTCCCTGCTTTTCCCCAGTGCCAGTGGCTGCTGTTCTGCAGATGCTCCTGGAAAGCAGCTGGGCTGAGCGCTCCATTCTCTCCTTCAGGCGACGTTGGCCGTGGCTGTTGGAATGGGGTTCAGTTAGTGGCTGAGCTCCAATCCCTGCAGGGGAGCAGTGTGATGGCCCCCGGGCAGAGATCGGTGACCTCAAACAGCGCAGGGAGCGGTGACAGCCACCGCTGACCGGGGGTGTGGGACAGGAGGAGCCCCAGCCAGCACCGTATCCATGCACTGGGGTTATTGCCTCGTAAAGCCCTGCCTTATCTCACCCCTGCAAGGAGAAGTTACTGTGGGCAGTGCTAAATGCACGCGTTTTCAGCCTGAGATTATAAAGTTGTAAATTGCTTTTTCTGTGCTTTGATAGCAGGAGCCAGGGAGGCTGCTGGTGGTTTGGTCCTGTACGTGGTGGGCCCTGTGCGTGGTTAGGCTGGTACTCGTTAGATTTGCTGTTTCTCTGGGTTTTCTCCCAGTTGTGCTGGCTGCAGTGGGGCTCTGGAGCCTTCCTCTGCCCGAGCTGCGAGTCCTCCCTGTGCCTCATAAGGGCGAGGCTTAATGAAGCTTTTCAGAGCATTTTACAAGCGTTAGCTAGCTGAGTGTTGTGACGTCCCCATGGAGTAGGTGCTTTTTGTTTTTCCTAATAAAGCTATTTCCTGCGTGGGTGCTGGGAGATTTGTCGGGAGTGAGCTGGCTGGCAATGCCCCTTTGTGAGTCCAACATCACGGCAGGCTGCTCTAAAAATGCGTGAGTTCCCAGAGGTTTGGGTGTTCTCACCTTATCCCATGCCCATGTGATGCATCTGCTGGCAGCACAGAATCACAGAATCACAGAATTGCAGGGGTTGGAAGGGACCTCAAGAGATC
>WBMW01004214.1:85324-114941 GCA_013396635.1 Penelope pileata
GCCACCAGGGCACACTGCTGGCTCATGGCCAACCTGTCATCTACCAGGACCCCCAGGTCCCTCTCTGTAGAGCTCCTCTCCAGCAGCCCATCCCCCAGCCTGTACTGGTGCATGCGGTTATTCCTCCCCAGGTGCAAGACTCTACACTTGCTTTTGTTAAACCTCATCAGGTTCCTCTCTGCCCATCTCTCCAGCCTGTCCAGGTCTTCCTGAATGGCAGCACAGCCTTCTGGCGTGTCAGCCACTCCCCCCAGCTTCGTGTCATCAGCAAACTTGCTGAGGGTGGACACTATCCCCTCATCAAGGTCATTGATGAAGACATTGAACAAGACCGGACCCAGCACCGACCCCTGGGGAACACCGCTAAAATCGTGGTGATGATGCTGTATGGAGTCTCCTTGAGAGTGTCCTCAAAAACGAGCAGCTTTTAGGACAGCTTTGCTCCAGGTGAAGGATTAGGGCAGACCCCGGTGTTGTGGTGTCCTTGGCTGGTGTCACCTCCTTCGTGGCAGAAGTTCCGTAGTTTGTTTCTGGCTCCGGGTGTTGTCCTGATCTCCTGTGGGTCCTGTGGAGATCGGGAGCCGCAGCTGGAGCAGACTGGCTGCTGGAGTTTTTCTTGAAAATGTGCACGTTTCTAAAGAAAAAGGAGGATGGAATGTTCAGAGAATGTGTGCCACGTGGCTTCCGTGTGAACTGTGCTGAGCTTTTAGCTGATACCTTATCTTTATGGCCCTCGGAGAGAGATTGGGGGAGTGTGGAAGCAGCGTGAGGGCTGTGGACACCGCTATCTGGGCTGGGAGAAGGTCAGCTGTCCGAGCACCGATTCCGGTTTTCTCTGGCAAATTCTGGGAAAGTTGTATAACCCTGAGACCTGACAGATGCCAGCAGTCACCTCAAACAAAGTTTTTTTAATTAGGAGGCAGAAGAAGTGAGCAGCCCGACGCCCGCTCCGCTCGCTGGTTTCACACGCATAGCTCAGTGCGTGCATCATGGCACAAGAGGCGTTGGACCTCAGGAATTCCAACCAGTCTAGGACAGTGTGGTTGCAGAAATGAGGAGTCACACATGGCTTAAACAAAATATCAACCCCATTGTCAACAGCGTGGGACTCCATTGGCGCGTGCCTCAGGGGTGGCCCTGTCTGAGCTGCTGCCGGCACCGGGATGACGTTTGCTTTCCTTGAGCTTTTTGGACCCTTCTGCCTCCCTGGGCTTCCTCCTTCTGTTTGTTTTTCAACTTGAGCTTTGTTGTGCTGCATTTTGCTTTGGTTCCCCTGGGGTTTGCAGTTTGCTTCCCCAGCAGGTCGAGGGAGGTGATTCTGCCCCTCTGCTCTGCTCTCGTGAGACCTCACCTGGAGTCTTGTGTCCAGTTCTGGGGCCCCCAACACAAGAAGGATGTGGAGCTGTTGGAGCGGGGCCAGAGGAGGCCACGAGGATGCTCAGAGGGCTGGAGCACCTCCCCTACGAGGACAGGCTGAGAGAGTTAGGACTCTTCAGCCTGGAGAAGAGAAGGCTGCGGGGGGACCTGATAGCAGCCTTCCAGGACCTGAAGGGGCCTACAGGAAAGCTGGGGAGGGGCTTTTTACAAGGATAGATCATGACAGAACAAGGGGTAATGGTTATAAACTGGAAGAAGGTAGATTTAGACTGGACATAAGGAAGAAATTCTTCACTGTGAGGGTGGTGAGACACTGGCACAGGTTGCCCAGGGAAGTCGTTGATGCTCCCTCCCTGGCAGTGTTCAAGGCCAGGCTGGATGGGGCTTTGGGCAGCCTGGTCTGGTGGGAGGTGTCCTTGCCCATGGCAGGGGGGTTGGAACAACATGATCTCTAAGGTCCCTTCCAACCTGAACCATTCTATGATTCTATGAAAGTGGGGTCTGGAGAGCCACATGCTCATCGGCAAAGGCCGTGCGGCATCCCAAGTGGCGCGGCTTCACCGTGCGTGATCAGGGGTGGCTGCGGTGAAAACCTTCAGTGGACGTAATGCTGTGCAACTTCTGGGGGAGCACAGCTTCTGAGCAGGCTGTCAGAAGGTGAAGTGTCCCTGTGTCGGGTGTTGCATTGCGTGCTCAGCCTCCCACCGGCTCAGAGGTTTTGCGGTGTGGTTTGACGAGATGCAAAGCATGAAGGAGAAAATGTAAAGGAAATGAAATGTAAAGGAAAATCAAGGTAGCTCTGCTGCCTGCTGGACAGGAGCCTGTTGGCATAGCTTTGAGAATTGTTAGTTCACAGTAAGAGAATACTTTCTATTTAAAAAAAAAAAAAGCAAATTTCAGTAACAAATTAATGACTTCAAGTTGGCATCCCTGTGTTTGGGCACAGGCAGCAGGATCCCCAGGCCAGCTGGGATCTGTGGCAGAGCTGATGTAAGAGCAGCAGTGTGACAGTGACCTCTGATCTCTGGTGCTCTAATACCCGTGATCTTATCACGAGGGGATCAGGAGACGGTAAACTCCCAGAACGCCTCCAAGGGGAAGCGAGCTGGGAGGAAGCAGCACAGCCACTCTCCAAAGGAGACTGGGACAGCAGCTAGGGACAGCGCAGAGCCTGAGGATCTGCAGTGGCCAAGCAGTCTGGCAGTCAGCTGGGTTGTTCCCGTAAAAGTGAGTTTCCATGCAAGGTAGAGCTGAATGCGAGGAGCAGGAATCTGTGCGCTGCATCCCCGTGTCCTCTGTCCCCTGTTGGTGTGCAGGGAGGTGGTCCAGAGGCAGACACAGGGTGCTGACACAGGGTCACCTCTCCATGAGATCTGGGAGTGCAGCTGGGATCTGCCCTGCAGCCTTCCCCCCACGTGTGTGGGATGCTGTGTGAACATGCAGTGCTGAGCTGCTGAGCTCCGAATGGATCCGGGAGGCTTTACTGACCGGCTGCAACCAACAATGTGCAATTGTATGCCACACAGCAGGACATTTATTCCAATATAAATCTTTTCACAGATCTCATTGTGAATGAGACACTCTTCTTCCCTAGTGATCTATTCTGGCCCTCTGTGCAGTGTTCCGAGAAGGATGTGCAGCCTCACTGACGTGAGGCCAGCGCTGGGCGTTGGGCAGAGCAGCCTTCCACCCCCAGCTCTCGTGGTGCTGCTATTTCTTAGCTAAATTGCTGAAGGTAGATGTCTGCCACTTGCCAGCATGCTGCCAGGACACTGCAGGTACCCGTCCCGCGGAGCTGTGTGTAACAGGCGGTGGCTTTGCTCCTGGAATGCTGCTTACAAAGCACTGACCCAAGGTGCCTGCATGCCTGGCAGCTGGGATTGCTTTACTCCAGCCCCAGTGCTGCCCCGTTTGGGCTGCAGCGTGATGTCGGTGCCAAAAGCAGCAAGAAAGCCTCCTGCCTGTAGCCAAGATGTGATTTGAAGGAGATGATAGGGCCTCACTGAAATAGAAGGATTGTTGGGAAGCGGTCCTGCCTGGTGTTTAAGCTTGATGACTGTTTTGAAACTCAGAAGCACATGTTTTAATTTGGAGCCCACAGCAAATCCTGCTGCTCCCAGTCCATGCGCGCTGCTGGCTTTGTGGGCGCTCGGAGCTCAGTGGCCTCCACACTGTCATTTTTTCCCCTCAAATTAAGATTTTTATTGGTTTGAAGAGCTCAGAGATGCGTACTCTACTCTTTTTTTTTTTTTTTTTTTTTGTGCCTGAAATTGCAATTAAGGAAAACACGCTGGCTTTCCAAAATCTGAAATTAGCGGCTGTCTGCTCTGCAGTCCAGTGATTAAATGAGAAAAGCTTCGAAGGATGTGCGAAGTTTGGCAGTATCTCAGAATTCTGAGTGTGGAGGTTGGGGACTGTCTGCCAGGAGGGAAATTGAAGGCATTTGGTGACAGTGGTTTCTTCTGTGCGCACTTTGTCAGCATTTCTGGGTTCAGAGAGATCTTATTCCATTCTTGAGGTGACCTGGGAGACGTAGTGATGCAGGTGGGATGGGTCCCCATGGCCATGTGTCGAACCCTTCCTCACCTGCACCAGGGAAGCATCTACCAAATTCCTCCATCTCCTCCTGTAGTATGCAGGAGTTGTTCTAATTGAAGTCTTTGCAAATTAAGGCAGTTGGGTTTTGGCTCTTCACCAGTGGAAGTGGGGAAATTTGGAAACTCTCCTTCCTACGTGAGCACTGAGGGTAGCAGTGGGAGATGGGGCTCAAAGTGCAGCTGTTGCACAGCAAAAGCTTGGGGTGCACAGAGCAGTGCTTTTGGTGGCATTTTTGCCTGGAATAGCTTAAAATGTGAATATTCTGAAAGCAGTATTCCCTTGTCAAGTACTGATTATAAGGTATCGCTGGCATAGCTTAAAGAAATAGGCTGTATAATAATGAGAAATACCCTGTGGAGTAGAATACAATGGTTTTCTGCAGTGTTTCAGACTTGAAACAAAGCTGTGTATGAAAAATGTGATGAACTACGTGCAAATTTGTCTCAAGAATCTGTACCAGGTGGAAGGCAGGTGTTGCATGGAGCATGCCTTGGGCTCCAGCAGTGTTTGGATGTGCAGTCCCCTGCGTTTCATACAGGGGGTTTTCCTCTCTCCTTCCTTTGCTCCAGGCTCCAGGGGATAACCAGGACAGGCTGCATGCTGTGCTGCTCCTGTTGGCTGAGGTCCTCGCAGCTGCCTTCACTCTGATGGCCGCATGCTGGAATGGGTAGGGTGGCTGGGATGGAGAATTGCCCGTGTCCAGATGTGGCTCTGGCAGGGAAATGGGTGATTTCCAAAGTGTTTGTCCTGTTCTGATTGCGTGCAAGAGGAGAACTGGCACCAGTGGGGTTCTGAGTGATGGCTACATGATGGGGTGATGGGCTGCTTGGGCTGGAAGGAGATTAAAGCGTGAATATTCAGGCTTTGATTTGCTTAATTCCTGCTGCCATGTCCTGCAAAGAGCTGTCAGCATAGCAGAGATCGTCCCAGCGACTGCTTCAGTCCTGAATGCATTTTCCTCAGCGCTCTTCTGTTGGTAATGTGACAAAAAGGCCCCTGGGGATTACATCCAGAACTGAGAGCTGTATGAACAGTGCCATCAATGCCTCCCTGCAGCCTTCTGGGGGGGATTTGGAGTGCCTGACACCTGAAACACTTTGGTCTTTGCTGGGCAACACGTTTGTGGTTGCAGAGCTCTTTGGGATTGATTTCCTACCTGTTGCGGCGGGGGTGGGGAGGAGGACAGATCACTTCCCATCTTTGAAGGAGGAGGAGGCAGAAGGCATTGTTCTCACTTCAGCAGCTCCATCTCTGCAGAACTACTCCTGTCCAGCATCAGGGTGATGCCAGAAGCATGCAGGAGGGAGGTACCTTGCCTGTAAAAAAAAAAAAGTAACAAATAAAAAGTCATAGGATGCTGCTTCATTTGAACCCTTGCAATAAATCTCCGGCAGTTCATTATTGTGTTGTTGGACCCAGCGTTTTCCATCTGTGTTTTTCCTTGCAGTGCTGAGATGCTGACATTTTTGTGCGTGAGGGAGTTTACTACGTAACTGCCAATGCCACGAGTTCGCAGGCGTGGGCTGTGCCTCTGCTCCTTCCTCCTGCGCTCCCAAAGGCTGGGCCCTGCTGTGTGCCCTCAGGGTTGGAAGTGCTGCACCCACCAGGAGGACGCTCCCTTTTGCTCTGCTCATGCAGAGTGCTCCTTTAGAAAGTGCTGGTGGTGAAATTCTTGGCTGGGGGACACTGAGCGTGAATGGGGCTCAGAGCTGCGGGGGTTATCCCCATTCATGGTGTGGCAAAGCCAAAATTCTGCTCTGCATCAGAATGTACTTGGTTTTAAGATTGCCTTTGGGTGACAGCAGCCCCACGGTCGCTCCAGCGGTGAATAGCATTAAGTAGCTCTTCTCTGTGCATGCACTTAACAAGAATATGATTAGAGAGCATGGCAGGTAATAAGAATGATATTTAACTGACAAAGCCAGGAAATCCCAGGTTAAAGCAGCATGTTCAGCTCGCCATTCTCGGGCTTGGGAGCTCCATGCCATTGGATTTTGTGCCCATCTTTAGGAATAATCCTGAAAAGAGACATTTTTAAAGCACCCGGAAAGTGAACAGTTTTGTTCATCCTCCACGTAACGCTGAAACTTCCTCTCCATCTCTCAGTGCGGCAACAACTCCGTCCACCAACCTTACACGCTATTTCCTTCTTATTCCCATGCCAAGTTTCAGCTTAGGGGAAGATTTCCAGCAGGCTGTGTTAAGTGACAGTCCATTTTTTTTATGATAACCCTTTAACTGCAAAACCCCACGTAGCCTCTGCCCGGTCCCAGTTCCCAGCTGCAGCCGCGTGCTGCTCTCCCTTTCTGCCGTGAGGAATGCAGTAGATCAGGATTTGAATGCACTGCAGGAGCACACACCTACCTGTGGCTTTTTAAACCTTCGGACCTGCTAAAGCTGAGGGTTTGCATAATGCATCCCAGCGCTGCTTGGTTTTGCTCCCTTCTGGGAGGGAAATCAGCTATTGGGATTCCCTGTGCTTTGGAGGTCTTCTGGTGAAGACCTGAATGATTTTTTGGGGGCAGAAGGGTGGAATACCTGGGGCTGTCAAGCTGGTCTGCATTTCCCCAAACAGAATCACATCACTGCTGCCCTTGCAAGGTGCAGCTGAAGGGCTCTTCAAGTTGCCAAAAGTGAACAAAGCCTTAGCAAAAAGCCCTGCAGATCTGGAGCACTGGTGCTCCTTAAAATCAAGTGCAGACTGAGAGCTTCCTCTTCCTGGAGAGCTGCACTGGTGCAGTTCTGTTCCTCTGAAAGGAGTTTGCTTTTTTCTCCTGAAAGGGTTTTTTGTTTCATTTTGCATAGGCAGCATCTCCTAATTACAGTGTTTTGCTCGGGGAAGGGCTGCAGCACTCCATGCAGGTGGGCAGGGAGAGAAACTTTCTGCTTTCTCCTACCAAACTCATTCATTCTCCCAGCTGTTTGCCTGTGAATTTGCAAAGAGGAGCTGTCCCGAGATGCTTCGAGATGAGAATTTTCTCCCTGAAGCCACTGAGCCTTTGGCACCACAGGACTGCTCAGTGGGGCACAGGGCTGCAGAGCTCCTGGCTCTACCCACAATTATTGATCAGTTGTGCAGCAGCTCTGTAGTGCAGTTGGTTGGGTGGGGAAGGCTTCCCTTCTCGAGGGGTGCCTGCCATCGGATAGTTCCCAGCCAGCCCCGAGCTGCCTCGCTGGACTCATTATTTTATAGTCTGTAATGCGAGCTGCGCGCATTGTTGCTCTCGTTCCTAGATTAAGGCCGAGGTGCTGATCCAGGCGCCGCCGACCCCAGCAGCCAGGAGGAACCCATGAGCACACGACCTTGGATATGGACATCGTCCTGTCGGATTTTGTGCGCTCAACGGGGGCAGAGCCAGGACTAGCCAGAGACCTGCTAGAAGGTAAATACAGCTGGGGACAGGACCAGGGAGGAGGCTGGTGTGGGGCGAGGGGGAAAAGAGGGGCTCACAATAGGGGTGGGAGGCTGCTGGCAGGACCTGTGGGGCTGAAGGTTGGCACTGGAAGCATTCAAGCTGCACCATCAGCAGCAGGGCTGGTGAAGTTCTGCCCCAGTTTCTTGTTTCGTGGCTGTCGGATAATGAATTTCAAATGTTTGGAGGGAGTAACGTGTCAGACAGGAGCACAGCATCGCTCTGTTCAGCCTCTCCCTGCATGGTGTTTGCTGCCAGCAGTGGTCCAGAGCAGCAGCAAAACTTCGGGATGTTTCTCATTAGCAGCGATAGTGCTGCTCGCAAGTGCTCTGCAATGCCTGTATTTCCAAAGCAACAAGGGGTAATTACATAGGCAAAACTGTGCTTTTACTGGTATGTCTTGTTCTGCTTGTGAAGGTGGTTGGATTATGCCAGTATGAATTGCTGCGTGTTGGTATCTGGCTGTCCATGCCGTGCTCTGTGCCAGTGACCTCTCCCAGCAGCGGCCCTTTGCAGCCCTACTTGCACAGAAGTGCCCCTAACGCTTGTCGTGGGACACTTCCTGTCCACAGGGTCAGTCTGGTTAAGGTGCTGAAGGCATTGAGATGCTCAAGAATTGGAGACAGGTCTAAAAACACAGCATCGTCTGCGTGTGGTCAGAGAACAGAATCATAGAATGGCCTGGGTTGGAAGGGACCCCAAGGATCATCAAGTTCCAACCCCCTGCCGCTGGCAGAGCCACCAACCTGCAGCTCTGGTCTGCCCAGGACCCCATCCAACCTGGCCTTGAATGCCTCCAGGGATGGGGCATCCTCACCCTCTCTGGGCAGCTGTGCCAACACCTTACCACCCTCTTGGTAAAGAACTTCCCCCTGAAACATTGTCCTTGCAGACCGTGCTGGCAGCTCTCCAGCGCTCTGCCTACTGAAAAGTGTGTGCGTTTGCCCTAAAACACAGCATAACATTGACATTTTCTCTAATGGCTACAAACTGAGAGAGGGTAGATTTGGACTAGATATAAGGAGGAAATTCTTCCCTGTGAGGGTGGTGAGACACTGGAACAGGCTGCCCAGAGAAGCTGTGGATGCCCCCTCCCTGGCAGTGTTCAAGGCCAGGCTGGATGGGGCTTTGGGCAGCCTGGTCTGGTGGGAGGGGTCCTTGCCCACGGCAGGGGGGTTGGAACAAGATGATCTCTAAGGTCCCTTCCAACCTGAACCATTCTATGATTCTTTCTCAAAAAGCGCCTAAGATGCAGAACTTACATGTTAATGGATGTGTTTAGTTTCAAGGCTGTAGATAATTGTTTTTTCACCTTCTGCTTGTAGCTATGGGAGGGGGTAAGGAGAGACCGCCAGGTCTGAATTTTTGAGCCGTGAGCTTTCTTGAAGCATTGCCTTTAGGGTAGTGCTGACAGAATGATGGTGAGTAAATAAATACTGCCCTGTGCTTAAATGCTGGAGGACAGAAGCATTGCACGCGAAGCAGAGAGGGCTGTGTTTGGCAGTTTGTCCGTAATTATGTAGCACAAGCCCGTGCTTGCTGTGATACCTGGGCTGTGGCATCACCCTCTCAACCTCAGAATAAAGGTGACTGTGTGAGTTTGTCGATGCTCCAGAGGGAGCCTTGGTTCGTCCTTGTGCCAGGAGCTCAAGTGAAGCGAGGACAAGAGCTTTAATCACAGAATCATTAAGGTTGGAGAAGACCTCTGAGATCATACAGTCCAACCACACACCTGCGACCAATATTGCCCACTGAACCATGTCCGCAAGTACCACATCCCCACGTTTCTTGAGCACCTCCAGGGATGGTGACCCCCCCACTCCCTGGGCAGCCTGTGCCACTGCCTGACCGCTCTTTTGGAGAAGTTTTCCCTAACACCCACCCTGACCCTCCCCTGGCACAGCATGAGCCCATCCCCTCTTGTCCCACTGCTGTTACCCAGGAGCAGAGCCCGACCCCCCTCACCACAACCTCCTCTCAGGGGCTGCAGGGAGTGATGAGGTTTCCCCTGAGTCCCCTCTGCCCCACACTGACCCATCCCGTTCCCTCAGTGCTCCCACAGCACTGTGCCCAGACCCTCACAGCTCCATTCCCTGCTCTGGGCACGCTCCAGGGCCTCAGTGTCCTCCTGGCAGTGCGGGGCCCAGAGCTGAGCACAGCACTGAGGTGCGGCCTCACCAGAGCACCACTGAACTTGCACTAGGGGAGAGTCAGGTTGGATATTGAGGAAAAATTTCTTCTCAGAAAGAGTGGTCAGGCACTGGCACAGGCTGCCCAGGGAGTGTTGGGGTCACTGTCCCTGGAAGCGTTCAAGAAACATGGAGATGTGGCACTGAGGAACCTGGTGTAGTGGGGATGGGTTGATGGTTGGACTTGGTGGTCTTAGCAGTATTTTCCAACCTTAACGATGCTATGATCAAACACACATAGTAGCTGTGGCTGTGAGGATGGGGAAGGGTCTGAGGGTAATGTGTGTGTGAGGGGAGCTGAGGGCGCTTGGTTCGTTCAGCCCAGGGAAGGTGAGGCTGAGGGGAGGCCTCCTGGTGGCCTGTGGCCTCTTGTCATGGCAGCCCATGGCCTTCTCCTGAGGGGAGCAGAGGGGCAGCACTGACCTCTGCTTTCTGATGTCAGCAACAGGGACATCAGGCATGGAGGGAAATGCATGAAGCTGTGTCAGGGAGGTCAGGTGGGGGTTAGGAAAAGGTTCTGCCCCAGAGGCAGTGGGCATGGCACTGCTGCCCAGGGCAGTGGGCACAGCTCAAACACAGCACTCGCCAGTGCTCCCGAAGCACCCGCACCGGCCCTCTGCTGCTCCCGCTCTGGATGCTGTGACAATGAGCAGTTCCGAGCCCTGAAGCTGTTGCTCCAAACCAAGTCTTCCTCCTCCCTGGGCTCCCAGCGGCCGTGCTGGTGCAGGACTTCTCCTTCACTCCGCAGCCGAGCGCCATCTCGGCGGAAGCCTGGCGAGCTGTGGCTTTTGTGGTGTGCTGATGTTCTGGTTTGGGGTTTCTTTGTTTCGTGTCGGGATTTCTAATGATATCTTTCAGAATTACACTTGTGATAGAAAGGGTTAAAGCAGATATTGCTCTGAATTTTCTGTCTCGCTCTGGCACGTGGGTTGGTTTATTTTGACAACAGCAGTTCTACCTCATTTTCATGACACGCTGCTGAATCGCTGCTGTTTTTCCCATAGTCTCTGTGGAATTGACAGCTCCACAGGTGGAGATGAGGGAAGACGGAGATTTTTCCTTATTTTTTTGATGTATATTAGAAGGTTTTACTGTCTTCTGAAAGCAGTCAAAGAGAATAGCTGTATACCATGAAGCTTGAGGGCAAAGTGAGGAATTTAGAAGCCGTGTTTCTTGTCTGTGCTTTGAGTTTTGTGCAGGTTTCGAGCAAAGCCGTTGTCTGGCACCACTGCATCCCATCGCCCCGGCAGCAGTGGTGCAGGGCCCTCATGCACACAGATCTGTGGAACTGGGAGTCCAGTGGCTTTTTATCCCTTAAATACTGGGATTTACGATACCTTAAAGCTGCCACCGTTTCTCATAGACCCTCATAGCTTTTTTTCTCATCGCTTTTTTCCATTCCTGAGGCAGCTGCTGGTAAACTTGGCTGTGATGGGTCAGTGTTAGTGCATCCTCTTGTTGCTTCTGTGTTGAAGCAGGTAATGACATGCCAGCAGCTTTAATTTTCATCAGTTGGGTCACTCTCATTCATTGATACAGATTCATTGTTTCATTTAGAGGAAAAAAAAAAAAAACTGAAAAGGTAAATCTTAACATAACTTTCCGTTTGCAGTCAGTCATTAAATGCTGCAAATTACATCTCTTGAAAGAATTTAAATACTTGAAAAGCACATTTCCGTTTGGGAACTAGACATAATGACTTCTTTTATTATCCACGAGCTATTGTATAAACCAATTGGCAGTTTATATATCTTTCCTGTAGTTGCTATATATAAAGTTGGCTTTCTTTCTGCAATGTCTGCTAACTTGCTAATTTAAGAGCTTAGATTAATAGTGTTCATAAAAATAACATTTTTCTCAAATGTAAGCCATATGGTAGAGTCTTTTTGCTATATATTCTTGCCTTTGGAAGACAGTGGCTTCTAAAAGGTCAATTTATTGCATACTAAAAGACTTCAGTGTATTAACTTATATTCTTTCAGCTTGCTGGGTAGTGCTAGCAGGAAGGGGAAGTGCTTTAAGGGTAAGTTCAGGCTGTTTTGATGAATAATTTATCTGGTGAGTGGTGGCTGCAGCCTGCTGGAAGGCATTGAGCTCCTGCCTAGCGTGGCTGGCACCTTGCTTGTTGTGTATTTTCGGTGCCAGCTTGGGAAGAGTTGGGTCTCTTAAAAACCACGCCCAGAGACCAAAGAAGTTGTTACAAATCACAGCTTTTAAAGCTGTGCTGCGTCCTGCGCGTTTTCGCTCCAGCTTTGTCCTGCGATCGTGTGGAGCTATTGAACTTTGTCAGCAAAGAAGCGGTGTCTGCATCACGATGGATTCGCTGCAGCTGGGAAGGTGAGGGAGCAAAGCGCTCGCTCTGACTCGGAGAAATTGGTGTGCGTAGATGCTGGTGGACATAACACAGCCTGACCTTCCATTTCCCTCTCCTAAGGGCAAAATGCTGTTTGTTTGACTTCAGTCTCATGCTCTGTGTTCAGTATGTGCGCTGTTATGGTGACCGTCCCTTCGTTTTACAGCCAGCAATCTGGTTCTGGCAAAGCTTGAGGTCTTGGGAGCTCTTGGGAGGTTTTACAGGATCCAGCAAGTGGGAGCAGCAGTTCCCTCTAAGCCCTGTGCATGTCTGCAGCACCCTGGGGGCTGTGTGAGCCACCTGTGCGACCGTAGGCAGCAAATCCAATGTCCTGGGCACTTCAGTTCATGGTCATATTTCTTCAAATCCGAATCCTGAGTGGGAATATAGCCCCAGATTCCATGGACAGATAAACTGCTGTGATTAGTTCCCGGGTGGGTGTTCCAGGAGCTGACTTGATTTCTCTCTTGTGTGATGATAACCCCTCTTGATTCCTTCCATTCCAGGTAAAAACTGGGATCTGAGCGCAGCGCTGAGCGACTTTGAGCAGCTCCGGCAGGTGCACGCAGGGAACTTGCCGCACTCCTTCAATGAGGGCCGCAGCTACAAACCCCCCGAGAAGGAGGCAGCCCGGCCCGGGCGACCGCCACTGCAGCGGCAGGATGACATTGTGCAGGGTGAGTGCTTCAAAAAACCACACAGAGCAGTTCAGTCCTCTTTCAGTCTGAGATGTGTTGGAGCAATTCAGCTTCTAGCAACCAAAAAAAACTAGCTGAAGGCAGTGGTTTTAATAGTAGCTTCGGTGAGGTTTGCTGCTTTGCACCGTTCAGGTGGTTGTTCATCTTTCCTTCCCTCCCAGAAAAGCGCCTGTCCCGAGGCATCTCCCACGCCAGCTCTACCATCGTCTCCCTGGCTCGCTCACACGTCTCCAGCAATGGCAGCAGCGAGCACCTTCTGGAGATGCCCATTTCCACCTTCCAGCTGCCCGACCTCACGGTGTACACCGAGGAGTTCCGCAGCTTCATTGAGAGGGACCTCATCGAGCAGTCAATGCTGGTGGCACTGGAGCAGGCTGGTAGGTGTTTGCACCCCAGTTTATTTATTTTCTGTGCTAATACAGCACAGTGGTGGCAATTTGCAGCAGCACTGATCGGAATACACTGGCATACAAGCCTTAGGCTGTGGAGAACTGAGCAAGGATGTGTATCTGTGACAGATAGATATCATTTCATCCCTTTTTATAGCATGGTGCAAGAGTTGAGTAAGTGTCTGCTTTGCTTTGACTGCAGACACTGAGTGTAAGTTGTGCATGTTGTCATCACTCACGCAGCTGAATGATAATGCTCAGAAAAAAAAAAAGTTGCATTATCTCACCACCAAAGCTTCCCTGTGCCTCGCACTATCCCATCAGTGAGAAGGGGAAGAAAAAGAAATTATTGCATAACACAAAGAGCAGCTAATCACCATGAACAGATATTAGAAGCGATTACAGACGATTCAGATTGATGATGCATTTTATGTGCTTGCTGCTTCAATGCAGGAAAACTCGTCTGCTGGCTTTGCGCGTGCTTGGAGAGGAACCACCTTATGAATGCAGATGGATTTGTTTTCCAACATGTTTCTTTCCTCCTGAATAGTTGCTAGGTGATTGTGAATCAGATTTAGCTGGTGAATGAATGGGACCTCCATGCTGGCAGAGAACAGCCTCATGCATGTTACCAGGACAGCGTGTGATCAGGACAGGGTGGGTCTCAGAGCCTTTATACCTCCCTTTACCTCTGTCACCAGTACACATACCTGGAAAACTTCAGAGAGAACATGGATTCTTAATGTCAAACTTTAGCTCCATCCTGCTCATGTGTTCCTGTAATAAATATTCTCATGTTTTGGAAATGAGCACTTGATCCCAGGGATCTCGTTACAGCAGCGTTGTGGTTTGGAGGTGGTGAAGTGGTTGTGTCTGATGCAAATGGAAGCACACTTAGCTGCGTCTCAGCGGGGCTCAGGCTGGGTGTTGGGTTGCTGCATTTCAGCACAAACTCTGGCTGAGAGCTGTGGTGCCTTCAGGTGGTTAGGGTCAGGTTTTCAGTGTAGTTCTCTAAAACTGTAGTTCACATGAATCTGTTTTGTGTACGTGCAGCATGTCAAGCAGCTCTGTCTGTGACCTGGGAGGAAGGGGTGCTGCTCGCAGAGCAGGCAGTCCCTGTGGTCTCAGAGGGAGCTGGGTCAGCCCCAGGCTTTGCTTTCCACAGGAGCACTGGAGGCACTTCTCAGCCTGCTGAGATGATGTTAACCTTCACTAATTGATTTTTACAAAGCACCATTAGAAGGCGAGCTGTACCTGCGTTGTGTGTGTGGCTTTGTTACAAATGAGTGTTTATCTTTAATAAAGGGCTGTACTGCACATACGAAATATTCCGAGTTTAATTTGAGGTAGGGTTTGCAGCATGGTGCTGTAATCTACGCTCCTGGTGGATGGAAAACTTAACATGAGCCAACAGTGGGCTCTTGCAGCTCAGAAGGCCAACGGTGTCCTGGGCTCCATCAGGAGAGGGGTGGCCAGCAGGGACAGGAAGGCGATTGTCCCTCTCTACTCTGCCCTTGTGACGCCCCATCTGGAGTACTGTGTCTGGGTCTGGGGCCCCCAGTACAGGAAAGATGTGAAACTGTTGGTCCAGAGGAGGGCCATGAAGATGCTCAGAGGGCTGGAGCACATCCCCTACGAGGACAGGTTGAGAGAGCTGGGCTTGTTCAGCCTGGAGAAGAGAAGGCTGCGGGGAGACCTCATTGCAGCCTTCCAGTATTTAAAAGGAGATTGTAAACAGGAGGGAGATCAACTTTTCAAAAGGGTAGACAGTGATAGGACAAGGGGGAATGGTTTTAAGCTGAAGGAGGGAAGGTTTAGGTTGGATGTCAGGGGGAAGTTCTTCACTGAGAGAGTGGCGAGGTGCTGGCACAGCTGCCCAGAGAGGTTGTGGCTGCCCCGACCCTGGAGGTGTTCAAGGCCAGGTTGGATGGGGCCCTGGGCAGCCTGGTCTGGTACCAGAGCTGGAGGTTGGTGGCCCTGCCTGTGGCAGGGGGGGGTGGAACTTGATGATCCTTGGGGTCCCTTCCAACCCGGGCCATTCTGTGGTTAATTTAGTGTGCGCTGTCCTTAGGGGATTAACGAAATATTTTATAGACCAATAAATGTTAATCTTAATGTTAATAAATGTTAATCTTAACTCTTCTCATTGAATCCAGAGATCCCTTTACACCACTGTGGCAGACTAAGCATGCTGTAAATTGTGATGGCATCCTCTTGGAAAGCTTTTAACGTGCTCAGGATTCTATGGAAAGGCCTTGGTGGAGCTGAGAGTTTGGCCCTCGCCATAACCTTAGCACTCTTTGTTACAGCCCTAAATGGTTTAAGCATTGCTCCGTGTTCTGCAGATGCAAGGTGTTTTTCTCCTCACTGGGGAGGAGCAGCAGGCAGTGCCTTGCCCAAGGCTATTTGAAAAGTCAGGAGGAGTTGAAAGAAACCCCAGGCTGGTTGCTCCAAGGTCAGCGAAACAGTGCCAGGCCCTTCTCCCAAAGTCCCCCAGCATATTGGCAAGGAAACTTCTGCTTCGCTCTCCAGACTGGTGCTGCAGTAAACATCTGTAGGTGGACTATTAAAAACTGCTGAGTTGAGAATCCAGCCTCTCTTCCCTCAGTGCTTGCTTCACTGCTGGGACAGCAACGCAGGGATGGTGAGCAGGTTCCTCCTTCTTGGAATGCGAACATCCCGCATCTCGCAGCGGGCAGTCACAGAATGAGCGTGCGTCCGTCCCTGCCTCAGCCGTGCATCACCCAGCTCCTGAAGCTCTTCAGCTGGGTTTGTGGTCAGAGGCACATGTGCACACGTACTCTGCTGTCTTGCATCCAACTTGCAAAGCTTCTGCGGATGTTTTAGCCCATAAGTCATTGGCCACACTGGGTGCCTCAGGAGGAGGGGTGAGCTCACGTCTGGGTCCACCTCACTGCAGAAGGCAGGGGAGGTTTTCTTCCTGCTGCCTATGAGCAGCCCTCCTGGCTGGCATGCCTTTGACCCCTCTGCTGTCATTCTCAGCACTGAGAGCAGGAATCTGAACTCTGGGGTTGGAGCTGATGCTGCTGCAGGCTGCAGCATTCCAGCAGGCAGAGCTGTGGCACAGGGTCAGCCTTTGTCCTCCCTGGTGCATTGGAGACACATTCTGCTCAGGGCGAAAGGAGCTACAGGTGTGTGAGGGCATCAGAGCCAGCTGTTGCTGCTGCCAGATCCTGAAATGGAAGTGTTTCCTGAAAGCATTGCTTTCATCAAAGAGATGGGCTCTGAATCAGAGGAGGGAGCCTGCAGACAAATTACTTAATTTTAGATGTGATAACGAGCTTGCTGTGTTTTCTGGCTGCTTTCTCCTTTATTGGTCTCTGATAACCCAGTTCCAGGTGGCCATCCCACTCCTTCTCCACCCAGTGATTCAGCAAGGGGAGAAAAATGCATTCAGCGCAACTGCATGAGCACGGAGGTGGGTGTTGATGCTGGATCCATCACGTCGGCCCGAGGAGCTGCAAAACAGCTCAGCCCTGGGAACACCACCTCCGTCACGCAGAGAGGGCGGCCTCCAGCTCCAGCATGGAGTCCCTGGTAGCCTCAGGGAAGCCATTTGGTTTCTTTGAGTCAGTGCTCAGCTTAGGAGGAGCATGTTGCCGTCATTCCTTCCTGTTTAGAGGTTCCTATTGGAAGAAAGCAGCATTCACAAAATGGCCATGTTTGGGCACAGACCTCCAATGGGACAAATAAATGTTCTCGCTGTACAGGAGAGCATCCTGAATCCTACTGTGTTGAAACTGGGACCAGCAAGAGTGGTGCTGCTGCAAAGGGAAACCCCCAGCACTGTGCACTGCTGTGTAGAAGAGCTGTTGCTGACCTCTTAGGCTTCAGTTTTGGAGCAGCGTCAGCTCTCAACAGAGCTTTTCTGCCAAGCAGTGGGGAAAGCAGGGTGAGAGCCCGGGGCTGAAAAGCAAAAGGGCAGCGGAGAGGTAGCCAGGAGCTCCGAGCACCACTTTGGGCCAGCTGTAAGCCAGCAATAGCAGAGCTTTGGTGCTTGATTTGTGCTGGTTGCACTCAGTTCTTTCACTGTTGCTGAAGTGCTGATGGCAGGAAGATCCATTGTGCTCCTGAATCCAATTATTTTTCTGTTCTGCTGGCGTGCAGAGCTTCCAGGACTCACTGTTAATCACTGTGTGCAGAGAAATACATTGTTTTAAATACTTCTTGGGGGCCTCTTGGCCCTTCAGTGCCTTGCTGCAAGCAAAACATTGAGAAAGGTTCAGGGAATGCAGTTCCTTCAGAGGGAGCGGAGCTCTGATGAGCTCTCTTGCGTAATGCAGAGCATGTGGAAGTCTGGAGAAGTGACTCTGTGTGCTTTGTGACCGTGTGCCACAAATAGAAGTGCCTCCCAAAGGTGTGTCCTTGGACCGGACCTGGCTGTGCTCGGTGGGAGCTTGCACAACTTCAGAGATGCAGCAAACACCCGGGAAGACAAATTCCATGAACTCATTGGCTCTGTCCAGAAAAGAGCAGCAAATTCCCAAGGAAACACATGAAGGGGATGAAAAGCTCAGTGCTGACTACAGTAGCATTCCATTTTGTTTAGCTTTTGTTCGATGCTACTTTGCTTCTCGCTTTTTTCTCCTGGCCCCGTGCCACTTGGCGAAGGCTCGCGACGTCGCTGTGCCAGCAGCAATGCTGAGCGCAAACAGGCTGCTGTTCCAGGCAGGGCTATTGTCTCCGAGCTGTGTGCTGAGCACTTCCCAACTTCAGCAGGTTCCTTTCCTGATACTGAGAAAAGCAATTGCCAGCATCGCGTCACAGTTAGCTCCGCATCGTGTGTCTTCCTGTGTTTATCTCCTAGCGATGCTTAAAAACAGTTTTCTCAATTTAGCTCTCTTGCATCTGCTGTTGCTGAGGCTGTGCAAACAATTTCGAGAAATCCTGTGCTCCTTGTGAGGCACACAGGGACCATGCTCAGAACAGGAATGTCCATTAGAAATGCAGGGAAGAGAGCTTTTCTGAAAGAGCAGTTCAGGTGGATGCGACTCATTTGCCACCTGAATAGAATCTGCCCACCCAGGTGCCTGTTGCATGGGATCCACTGCAAAATCTGCCAGGAACTGTCCCAGCCCGGGGACATGGTGAGGTCACAGCAGAGCAGAACGTGGGCAGGAGTTGTGAGCTGAAAGCTGGAACACAGTGCAGCGTTCTTTCCTCGATAATATTTAACTTCTGTTCTGAAGCTGAACTGCACTGTGTATGTTAATTTTTCCTGGCTTCTATTTTTAGATGATCTGAAGACCTTCTCTCTTGACTTGTAGTAATTCAAGTGCCTTATATTACCCAAAAGCTGCTATTTTTAAACACAGTAAAGCGCCAACAATTTGCGTTTTCTTTGGTGACGCTGCTTGGCTCAGCAAAAGTTCTGAGAATTGTATTTGAACTACTGAGCAGGGAGAAAGTTACCTATGTGGGATGCCTTAAATAGGAGCGATCTGGTTACCAGAAGCAGCTAAAAGCAGTCTGGTTGTTAACTGGAGAACCTGGAAAAGGTGTTGGGCACTTTTTGTGAGGGGTGCTTTCAGCCTGGTGGTTTGCTGGGTTTCTGAAGTGAGTGGGGGGAAAAAGGGGTGGAAAGAGAACAGTGGGTGAAAGGGGAATGCTGCTCTGGGTGAAAGCCCCAGCAGGGCTGGCTCCTGCTTTCGGCTTCATCTCTCATTTGTATGACCTCCAGTAATTATTCCACGTTTCCTGCCTGTTCTTGCAGCCTGGCCATCTCCCTGAGTCCCCACAACACTGTTGCAGCTCTGCTCTGTCCTTCTTGTTGCATCATCTTCACTCTATTCTTCTTCCAGCCCCTGTAGCTCACCACCATGGGTGCTCTCATCACAAATTAAGCTGACTGCAACCCTCCTCTCCTTCATTTTTTGAGCAGATAAGCTCACTGGCCTCATGTCCTGTTCCGTGCTCTGTTTTCACGCTCTCAAATATTCCCCCAGGTCGTCTGAACTGGTGGGCAAATGTGGATCCCAGCTGCCAGAGGCTGCTTCCCCTGGCCACTACGGGCGATGGCAACTGCCTGCTCCATGCTGCGTCCCTGGGTAAGAGCTGGGCAGGACTCAGTGGTTCTCTCCATCCCTGATAAGGAGGGATGCTCAGGCTCAGCGGGAGGGACTGGGCTGAAGGAAGTGAGCTGCCAAGTGCTTGTGTGCTTCTAAAATTGTTCTTGCTGGGCTGGGCCTCTCCTCTTCCCTTTGGCAAGTTTCCCCATGTTTCTGAAGGAAATGTGAAATAACAGAGCCGCCCTTTCCCCTTAATGCTGGAGGTGCCTGAGCAGAGCGGTTCCAAGAGCCCAAGTTTGCTCCTGCAACTTCTCCTCATGACAAAGTTTTCTGAGACTTCTAGACTTGTGAATGGGGTTGTGCATTTCCTTTGTGTGGCCAACTCTGTTCAGACACAGCAAAACCACAGTCTCATTTCACCTGGTCTAAATTTTCCCTCGATAGATCAGCACTGATGGAAAGTACCATGTCAACCTGGGAACAAATATTTTGCTGCTTCTGGGACACTGCTTACAGCTGAAGGCGGCAGCTTCTGCTTTTAGCTGTGTAGAAGCTCAGTGTGGATGGGAGATGCAGGCTTTGAACAGGGAGTTTGGGACTGTTGAATTGGTTGTTCAGGCTGGCTCTGCCCAACTTGCATTTCTCTCCCTTTGTTTCCCCACATACCCACTTTCCCTGGTTTGTAGGACTTAAACAGGTAGCAGAAGATGGAGGAGTGCCAGTTCTTGCTAATCCTCTGATGCTTTTCTTTTTCCCTTCGTGCAGGTATGTGGGGTTTCCACGATAGAGATCTCGTACTTCGTAAATCCCTTTATACCTTAATGGATAAAGGTGTGGAAAGGGAAGCCCTGAAGCGGAGGTGGCGTTGGCAGCAAACGCAGCAGAACAAGGAGGTAGGAACCAGAACGTGATCCTCATAAAACATCCCATGGGTCTGGAAGGAAAAAGAGAAGTCTTGAATTTTGGGCGAGTCCATGGCTTGCAGCAATGCCATGATGAGAAATATTCTTCAATCTAAACTCTGGCTGTGAAAGTTGGGTGAAATTCTCTAATACAAGGTAGGAAAATTCCTTTATTAGAGCCACATTGTGTCTGGTACTGACGGAAAACAAATGTCACCATGCACTGAAGATGCAGTGTCTGGGCCGTGTTGTGGCAGTGGCAGGGTGCAATCACCACTTGTAAGAGAAAAGAAATGCTGTCGTGGAGCTCTTTTGTGTGATAAGATCAGAAAGATGTATCTCACCCAGAGCACGGGGCAGACTCCTCCCCCAGAAAAGGAAATGATGAATGTGCCACATTAGAGACTTGAAACCTGTGACACGCTCACCCCCTGAAAGCAGGGACATGGCTGTATCAAGGTGGAAAGTTACCAGATGTCCTCCAATTGCGAGCTGTTTCTGTGAGCAGGGTAAACTTTTGTTTCCACCTGACACTGAAGGATGTTGTTTACTTTCCAGCTTCCTTTTTATTTTTGGAAGGGCACAGAGATCAGTATCTTGACAGTTGGAAAAAATCTGTATTCCACTGCTTGAGACAGAGTAGGTAATAATGTTTGGAGGTTTTACTGCTGTTAAAAGTGTGCTTTTATGCATCTCCTTTAAACTGCATGCTCAAGGCTGTCTCCAGAATGAGCCATCAGCAAAGTGCTGTGGCTTGTAGATCTTAGAAGGACTTGAAAATATTCGTGATACAGGACTTGGTAGCATCATGCCCTGGTAACAGTCCTCAGCAGAAGCATCTTGCAGGGGGGTGGTGCCTGCAGTCAGGTGGAAGGGCCCAGTCAGGTGGAAGGGTGGTGCGGGTGCTGTTGGAGTGGTTGGCTAGAAGTCTGGACTCTTCCAAATAAGCTCTGAAAGAGGCAGCCCAGGGTGATGGAAATCTTTCTGACTTGCACACTCTGGGTACAGTATTCTCCTCCTTTGCTTTGCTTTATGTGCTTACATCAGTGATGAACGAATTCATATCAAAGGCTTCACCAGAAGCAGAGAAACTAAATTAATACTTTGCTCAGCAAGCAGGGAGCTGGCTGTGCTGTCAGTTACTTCTGGTTCGTGGCGTGAAGCTTTTCTTGGCAGCATGGAGGACTTAGGACATTGTGTTAAGATGCTGGAGCTCTGATTTTGGAGCCTGGGAAAGCAGGAGGCAGGAAGGGCTGCCTGCCCTTCCTGGTCAGCGCACGTCTCAGCAGTTTGCCCTAGGACCTTAAACTCAGCAGGCTCCAGTGCAGCTTTTTGCACGGCTAGGTGTTTTAAGTTGGTCCAACTGTCAACCATCCTGCTGCCTCTTATTGTGGGCTCTTCAATACTGGAAGGATTAGAGTTAGAGTAAAGCTTTCCTCTCACTCTGTGGGTTGAAATGTTTACTTCCACCCCACAAATATGCAAAGTCTTCATGTGAGGCAGATTATCTCCCTGCTGGCTCGAGAACACTTATTTGGAAATGTGTACGTTTTTGCATAACATTGATTATTTTTTGTCAATGCAAAGAGCGATTTTGTAGCTGCATGCCTAGAACTGTGCTGCAGAAACTGGAAAAAACTCACTCTGAGGATTTTGTCCTGTTTTGCTCTTTTCCAGTCCGGTCTCGTTTACACCGAGGAGGAGTGGCAGAAGGAGTGGAACGAGCTGATCAAGCTGGCCTCCAGCGAGCCCCGTGTGCACTACAGCTCCAACGGGGGCAGCTGTGGAGGGTACGTGGGGCAGAGCTGCTGGAAGGCTGTGCAGCCTTCTGTCTGGGATGGCCAAGGCTTAAGTGGCCATGTTTAACATGGAAAAGAAAAAACGTGTCCAGATGTAAAAATGCAGACTGTCTTCCTTAAATGTACGGCCTGGGATAGTTTTCCAAGGGCAGCCTCAGGGACATGGTTGGGAACAGCAGAGGGGTTGCTGCTTTGGTCCCACTTTTGTAGAGTTTTAAGGGGAAAATTGAAGGATCACAAAAAGCAATGAGACCTCCATTAAACTTTTATGGGAAACCATGCAAATGCTGTGTGGCGCCTTTTTCAGCATTGAACAGAAAACTGATCTTTTCTTATGTTATATCATGTTGGTGGCTCTAAAATGAGGGTGATAAAAGCTGAGGATTTCTGTGGTGTTGTCTCTCCCTCTGTGTTTCAAGGGCACTTCATCGCTGCAGCCATCCCAAACAAACACCACTTTGAGGCTCTTCAGATAAGAGACTCTGAGAAGTGTTCCTTGCTCATTGCAGGCGAGTTGGGCCAGGTGACCTTTAAAGGTCTCTTCCAGCTCAAATGATTCTATTCTAAGTGCCAAGTGACAATATGGTATTTCCTGGAAACAAACCCTTGTCTTAGGAAATTTTTTTGGTCTATGTCTAAAATCTGAAATTAGAAGGTGAAACTTAACGCTGCTTCTCTGCTGTTGCCTGTAAAGATCTCTTTCTGTTGTTACAAGCGATAGTTAAATGCATAGGGGATGAAAATTGATTTATTTCTTGTTTCTCAAAGTGTGGAAAGCTCTGAAGAACCCGTGTATGAGAGCCTGGAGGAGTTCCATGTTTTTGTCCTTGCCCATGTACTGAAGAGACCCATAGTGGTGGTGGCAGACACAATGCTGCGAGACTCAGGGGGAGAAGGTAAGAGCTGCACTCTGGTTTTATCTTTACCAATTGTGCACGCTCAGACTGTGCATTTCCTCTTGGCTGCACCTGTTCCTGGGCCCTTTTTGCCCTATGAAGCCACATCGTCATTCTGACAGCAGAGCACGGGGTGTGCTGAGCCTCTGCAGGCTGCTCTGTCTGCTGTGGAGGGTGTGAGAGATACAGCTGAGCAGCATGCTCTGACCTGTTGCCTTTTCATGGTGTTTTTTCTATCTCTTTTGCCCCTACACATGTGTGTACAGAAGGGAAATTCCGTTCCCTACATGCATTATTTTCCACTAGCAGACTTAATTTTCTGTCAGAAAAGATTAATAAATTACTGTCGTTGTGTGTGCAAATGTAAGTTGTTTTTTTGTGGAGGAGTGAAGAAGGGCTTGCCTAGAAAATAGATTCATTTTGCAACTGTGTTTCTCCTGGTATAAAATGAGTTTCTGGTTTGGGTTTTTTTTTGTCCCTCAAATTGATAGATAATCACAAGTAAAAAAAACATTGGAGTGAAACAAACAGCTTGTTCTGGAGCAGCTTCAATATAAACAGCTCTTAACTCTTTAACCTATTCTGAAAACTAATCAGCCTGATTTCTTTCCAGCCTTTGCCCCTATTCCCTTTGGAGGTATCTATCTTCCTCTGGAAGTTCCAGCCAACAAATGCCATCGTTCTCCTTTGGTACTGGCATATGACCAAGCCCATTTCTCTGCCCTGGTATCCATGGAGCAGAAGGAACCCACAAAAGATCAAGGTATGTGATAAACAAGCCGGGTGATTTACATCCCAGCGTTGGCAGCTGCTGAGCTCTTGCATGATTTGGCGTAATACCAGTTGCCAGCAGAGTGACGCTGTTCTTGCTGAGCACTGGGAGCTTGGCTGCTGCTGCTGACAATGGGGAAAACTGAATTATGTGGGGAGTGCACTGGGGGTAGGCATCAGGCTCTCATGTCAGCTGCAGTTCTGGTGGCTGATCAGAGATGCAGCGTGGAAGTGGCAGGCCCTGTCACCTCTGTGTAGCGTGCCCAACACTGTCCTCCCAGGCATTCAGGGGCCTTTCTGTTCTCTTCCCTGTGCAGCTGTGATCCCCCTGACAGACTCTGAGCATAAGCTGCTCCCTGTGCACTTTGCTGTGGATCCTGGGAAGGAATGGCAGTGGGGGAAGGATGACAGTGACAACGTCAAGCTGGCCAGGTTGGTTGTGGGGTTCACGGCTCAGGGGTTCTTTCCTTTTTGCCAGCTGCTTGCAGATGCCAGGATTTCTTGTGGCTGGAATCAGGATATGAACCTGATTAGTGGAGATGGAGCAGCTTTCTTTTACTTCCATCTTTTCTGATAGAGTATTTTGCAATATTTTGGGTAGGATAGTGACCTCTTAGCAGCTTCATTCCCCCAAGGTAAAGAGAAGATCACTCCAAACAATACAGAGTTTCAGACCAAGCTTAGGTCATAACTGAAAGGCAAAGGAGCACCAGCTGCTGTATGCACAGACACAAAAAGGTGTATTTTTCCGTTCCTGTGTGCCCGGTCGAAGATAGCAAATACCTTGGGAGAACGGCCTGCAGACAGCCGCTCCTCCTATTTTGGGCTCAGACCACGGGCTGGCCCTCGGTAGCTGGGTAGAGCAAGCTTCCTGTTATTGAGCCAGCAGCTACAGCAGTGGGTGTAGTGGTGGAGAGCTGGAAGCATGACTTGTCCGTCATATGACTTTGGGTTAGGAAATGTAGAAACCTCTGAAATCAGAGTATTCCAGCTCAGGGCAGGTTTAAGAGGTACAGTTCCATGTGGTACAGATATCCCTTTTTTGGGGGGGGTTGGAGCTGATAGAAAATACTCTGTGTTTTTAGTGGAAAAAAAATGACAAGTGGAAAGTGTTGAGAAAACAACTTTTTTCTGAAGTTGTTTTTGTGGAGAGGAAAATCATTTTGAAACTAGCTCTGTTTAGATCTGTGACATCTGCTTTTTTGCTACTTGTCTCACATACAGTAAGATTATTTGCCAAGTTAGTCGTAGTTTGTAGCAAACTTGATTCTATCGTATAGGAATCTTGTTTACTTAGTCATTTTTGGCTTTAAATGAGAGCTTTGGAAGGCTTACAAAAACGTTATCTTTTGTATTGCTGCTGTCTTGATAGTTAAGTGATCTGTTAAAATGTGTTAAAACAAATAACTCTGTAAATAACAACTGGGCTGCTTTTCTCCGTAAAGTGAAATTGGCTGTAACTTTTTTATGTCTGTTTTTACATTTTAGTGTGACACTATCATTGGAAGCAAAGCTGCACTTGCTGCACAGCTACATGAATGTTAAATGGATCACGTTGCCTTGTGACATGCAGGTAAGGGGATCAGGGGTATTTTCTTGACTGCTGAATTATTTAAGCCTCCCTTCTGCAGGTGGTGGAGGTGAAGTCATCCTTGCCTCACTCTCTTTCACATGAGGTTCAGTGCTTCCATTACAAATTGTGGCTGATGCTGCTCCAAGCAGATAAACAACTTGTGTTTTTGTGCACGCACATTTTTTTTCTCTAGAGCTTTTCAAGCCTGTTTTTACCCTTCATGCAAATGTGAAGCACTCCTTGTGTGCGTCCCGCTGCGCGGCGCTGCCTGCTGTGTAGGTGTCTGGCAGCACTGGCGGCTGCTGCTTGTTCCAAGAACAATACAAGTGTTGGTGTACAGCCACCAGAAGCTGACTTGGAGGGTCATGGTGTGACTGTAACTTTCCTGAGACCTTACATTGGCTCATGGAGTTCTGAAAATTTTTGTCTGTTTCCGAAGTCTCAGTGGTGGAGCATCGCCAGATGGTGGAGGCTGCCCCAGCAGCGTGGCTGTCCCTGGGCTGCCAGGAATGGAGGAATTTATGGTTTTTTTTTAGTTTCCTTCTCTCTCCTCTTTTGGTGAAATGTCCCCAAACTTCCATGTGAGCTGTTTTGATCTGTCTGAAACTGCCGAAGTGTCACCTGCACTGCAGCTGAGTGGTGATGTTTTGGTCACTCCTTGCTGCAACATGTCTGATACGAAATAACTCAGGATCTGAGAGCCACCTCTTGTCCCTACTGTTCTCCTGGCACGTGCTTGCTTCTCTGCTTCACCTTCAGCCTGACAAATCTTACCTGAGCAACTTGCCTGGCTTTGATGTGTGCTTTCTTTCTCACCAGGCACCTCTGGCCCAGCCAGAGTCCCCCACAGCCTCAGCGGGGGACGATGCCCGTTCAGCTGCAGAATCAGGGGAGTCCGACAAGGAGTCAGTCTGCAGCAGCTCAGCAAGCAACGGCGGCAGCAGGGGCTGCAAGGACAAGGAGAAACCAAAGAAAGACCGAGAAAAGGAGAAGGACAAAAAGCGGGCCGACTCGGTCGCTAATAAGCTGGGCAGCTTTGGCAAGACTTTGGGAAGTAAGCTAAAAAAGAACATGGGTGGGTTGATGCACAGCAAAACTGTCAAGGGAGGAGTGAGCAACGGGCAGGGGGATACCCTGGAGAAGAAGAAGAAGGGATCCTTGAAGTCAAGAAAAGGAAGCAAAGAGGAATCTTCCCAAGGAGACCTTTCAGCTCCCGTGGAGAAAAGCTGCCCCCTGGGTAAGGCCGCCCCCGAGAAGCCGTCGGACCCCTACAAGTACAGCAACGACGTCAGGCTGAGCCTCAGCATCCTGCGGGCTGCCATGCAGGGGGAGCGCAAGTTCATCTTCGCTGGCCACCTGAAGACCAGCCACAGGCATCAGTACCAGGAGGAGATGATCCAGCAGTACCTGCTGGATGCTGAGGAACGCTTCCTGGCTGAGCAGAAGCAAAAGGAAGTGGAGAAGGCGACGCTGGGGAGCGCCTGCCCTGCCAAGAAGCTGGAGGCGGAGGCAAAGGGCGAGGAAGCGATGCACAGCCCCGCGTACCCCCAGCCCCCCTCTGCCTATGCCATCCACACCCCAGATTTGGCCATCAGGGCAAAAATGGCAGCATTCCCCTCCAGCTACTCGGGCGTTTTCACCTTCCCCCGGCCCTCTGTGGTCAGCAGCAGCACGGAGGGGTCCCACCCCCCCAGCTACCACGAGGGCTGGCGGCAGGTGGCGGGGGGGCCCTGCAGCAGCCTCCCTCCCTACGCCACCTTACCCAGGCACTGTGCCCAGGCACGACCCAACCCTTCCCACGTGGGGAGGTTCTCACCCACAGACATGGATGTTCACCCCAACTTCCCGACGGAGTGTGAAGCTCCCGCCTGCGTCCCCCCGCACAGCAATGGCTGCCGGGAGCCCCTGGAGCAGGACGGCCCGCAGAGAGGAGCGGCTGCAGACAGAGCCAGAGGCAGGGTTCTGTATGGCATTCAGCAGACCAAATGCAAGCAGCCCAACTGCAGCTTTTATGGGCACCCAGAAACAGGGAATTTCTGCTCCTGCTGTTACAGAGAGGAGCTGAAGCGCAAAGAGCGCGAGCGGGAGGCACTGGTGCACAGGTTCTGAGCGCTCTGCTCCGCGCTGAGATCCGGACCCATGGCACGTGGGGAATGCAATAATGGGCGCGGGTTCATCCCGCTCTCCTCTCCTGTCTGTGGGAGGAGGGAGCTGGCGGTCAGATGCGCTGCGGAGATCAGGGCAAGGGGCTGGGAAGAGCCATCCTTCCTCCCAGGGACTCTGGGAGAGGGAGAAGGCTGCTCTCAGCTTGGCTGCTGCCCGGAGCTGGCCAGGATTAGCAGAGGGCATGCTCAGGGTGGAGCTCGAGGTGGAAGGGGGTTCCTCAAGCGACCCATAAACCAGACCAAAGCTTTCAGCTGGATGCTGTTGTGACCCAACTCCGTAGCACTTCTCCAGAGCGGAGCGGAAGTGCCCCAGCAATTTCAGTTAGAAAGTCACAGACCTTTCAAGTGAGAGATTTTTTTTTAACACTTTTTTTTTTCCTGGTACTGAGAGAAACTGGGTTGGAATGAGACGTGATTATTTTTTCGGTTGGATGTGTCTGAGCCGTTTGGCTGTCACGGTGGCGTGCAGGGCTTGACCCTTCCCGTGGGCTCAGCTCTGGTTTTAAATGTTCCTTTTAAACTCTTGTTAGGGCGGGAGGGGGACAGAGGGGTGGTCACAGTGCTGAGTGCTTTTGAGTTTTCCTGCAGCAGCACTGCACAGAGCCATTCTGTTCTGGTACAGTCGGAATGACACAGTGGGAACCGACAGAACCGAGGTCAGTGCCCCCACCCAGCAATAACCGTCGGCAGGAGGAGGGAGGAGGACAAAGAGCACCCTGCAGCACGGGGAGGTAAAACTGCTCCGGGCTGCCCATAGCTTCCAGCCCTCTGTGGACACACGATAACTCTTTCTACTTGAGCAAGCTACTTCCATACTACCTCTGTTCTGCTGAATAGAATTAACTTGGCTCCATTTTGCTGAGCCACGTAACTGACCTTAGGCTGAGTAATATTAAAGATATTTTTGATAATAGGGCTAAAGAGTGAAATGTCAGAGAAACGAACCCGTAACCGTAACTCACCCCGGTGTGGTCCATGCGCTCCCTGCTCCCTGCAGCGCAGCTCAGCTCCATCTGGCAGGGGGTGACTTTAGCACTGCAATGTTTGCACAGATTTTTTGTAACTACAGCTCCCGACCTGGACTCGATCCTCGTTGCAGTCCTGTATCGAGCGAGGTTCAGCATTTTACCACGCGGAAATAAAACATGAATTGTACCAATAATTGAAACCTTTACAACATTCCCTCGTTTTTGTTTTTCGGATGGCATCCAACTATGCAATCCCTCCCCATGCTGCTCCCACCCTTCATGGGGAGAGGGAACCGGGCAGAGGGGCTGCAAGTGTACTTAGCCTGAGCATCACCTGGAGCCTTACTCCCCCAGACACACCAAGGCTTTGCTGTCGCATAGCGTTTTACTGCTGTATGTCTAAAAACCCCCAAAACTAAAGGCCTTGTCTCTAGGAGGCGGCTGCGCAGGTCCTGAGGTGCTGTGTCCCACACTGGGGGCTCAGTGGGAGCTTAGCTGGTGCTGGGGCCCCCCAGGGGCTGTTTGTGGCTTTGCAGAGCGGTGGCACCGTCCCCATGCAGAAGTGGCTCTGGGTCAGGCCATGCTGCGCTGCTCCCACCTGCAGCTCAGTGTGCCCAAAGCCTCCTGGCAGCTGGTTGTGAATACCTGAGTTCTTTCAGCATTTTCACTGATTTGAGTTCTTCTTTTTGGTTTTTGTACATCGCTGCTGCTCTGAGTGTCGGTCAGCCTTGCCCAGCACGGTGCTGGAAGGGCATCAGATGAGGTTGATGCATATGGGGCTTTCTGTAGGGTCCCTGCCCCTGCCAGCATGGGGCTGGCCACGCACTCAGCAGGTGCTTCCGTGTGCCCTTATCTCACTGCAAGCTGGCCAACCCCTCCCTCAAATTGGGTGAAAATATTTTGGGTTTATTGCAGGGGCGAGAGTGCACAATTGGTTACACCTGGCAGCTCTCAGCCCCGTCACCCTGCGGCCATTCCTTGGTGCAGCCTAAATATTAAACTGAATTTTAAAAAAGAACAACAAAACCTTCACATTATGGGTGTTTCTGCCTTTTTCCTACACTTCTTTTCCATCCTTTGGCCCCTGCCCACAGCAATAGGGTGCTCTGCATCCTGACCAAGAACCAGGGCATGGGAGGAGAGAAGGCAAAATGCGGTGCTTCACTGGCTCCAGAGCCCTGGATTTGGGGGAAATGTCTCCATTTTGGAGATGACCCAAAATGTGGAGCATTGGCCTCTGGTTTTGGGACCGCTCCCAGTGTTTGGTGGTAGCGAAATGATGCAGGGAAATCTGTTTTAAGAGAGCTGTGATTTGATCTTGTAAATGTGGCGGATGTGTGCACGATGTTGGCCTAAGGTTAACAGCATAGGTATGGGAGATGTTGGCACGGGTGCCCCCAGGACCCTCCTGAAAGAATTTTGTCTCAAACCCAGCACTGGGGCCGCTGCTGTTTTCCCTGCTCCTGGGGATCTCTGGGGAAGCAAAGCACATCTGTG
>WBMW01004214.1:121544-135826 GCA_013396635.1 Penelope pileata
CAACCCTCTGTGTCCCAACCCCGTGTGCATCTGTCTGAGCCCCGTGTGTCTCCTGACCCACGCGTCCATCCCAACCCCACGTGCACCCATCCTGACCCCCCGTGGCTATCCGAACCCCAAGTGTGCTCATCTCAACCCCATGTCTGTGTGTCCTGACCCCACGTCTGTCTGTCCAGCCCAACCCGCATCACATCCTCACCCTACACACGTCCCATCCACCCTTGCATGTCCCGTCCTCACCCCATGTGTCCCACCCTGACCCCAGGTGCACCAGTCCTGACCTCATACGTGTCCCACCCTGACCCCCCGTGCCCCCCACCCCGTCCCACCCTGAGGTGCCGCTGTCCCGCAGCGCGGCCGCCTGGCCCCGTGCCCGGTGCTGCTGGCGGAGGAGCTGGCACAGCTGCAGGCCCGGCTCAGCGCCCTGCGGGCGGGCACGCCCCACACTGAGCCTGGCAGCCCCCTGGCACCCTCGCGGTGAGGGTCCCGGGGGGCCCCGTGCACAGAACCCCCGTGGGGGCAGGCACTGCCAGCACTGGGACCCCGCCCTGGGGTCCCCCCGGCCCAGGGGGGCTCTGGGGAGGGCCTCAGCCCTCCTGGCTGGCGGCAGCGCTTCCCCACGCCCCCCTGCTCCGTGCCGCTCCCCGGTGGGACTGGGGCCTCTCTGGGGCCTTCCAGGACCTGAGTGCTTCTGCGGCCCGCAGCCCTCCGGGGCCCGGGAGTTCTGGGCCTGCTGGGAGCCCCGCTGCTGCCCCACGGAGCGCGGCCCCGCGTTCCTCAGGGCTCGGCGGGGCGGGCAGAGCCCCCCGGGAGGAGCGCGGCCCTGCCCTAGGCCGCGTGGCAGCGGTGTAGCTCAGAGCCATTAAAGCACAACGTTTTGCAGACAATGGTGTGCGACTGCCAGTATGGGGCCCTGAGCTGGAGGTCCCCGGCAGTGGGGTGCCCGCCGCCGGGGTGACGTCGCGGCGGGGGATATCGCGACAGAAAGAGAAGGCGAATGGGTGGCCTCGCCACCCGCCCTCACTCAGCGCGGCGCCGCCCTCACTCAAGATGGCCGCCGCCCGCTGGCGCTGCTGCCATTTCCGGCCCGCGGTGACGTCAGGGCGCGTGGCGTCGCGTTGCGTTGCGTCGCGCCACGTTACGTTGCGGCGGCGCCGCGCGGGAGGGAACGGGTCAAGATGGCGGCGGGGCCCATCTCGGAGCGAAACCAGGGTGAGCGGCGCGGGGCTCCCCAGGGCACGGAGAGCTGAGGAGGTCACGGGGGTGCCCCGAGACGGTGGGGGCGCGGTTGGGGTGCTCGGGACTCGCTGTGGTCTCTTCGAACGCGCGAGAGCCGCAGTTTGAGGACTGCAGGTCACCGTGGGGCTGCGGGGCCTCCCCCTGCCTGAGGCGAAATGCGGGCCCGGGTGGGGGTGCGTGGGGATCCCGGGGTGCGGAGGGGCTCTGATCGCTTTCCTTAGGGGCTTGTTGTGGAGCCTCTGATCTGGGGCAGCGGGAAAAAGCTTCGGAGAGGCCCCGCGCCGGCCCCTGGGGGGCAGCAGCGCTTGCGCTGTGCTCCTCGGGAGCGCCGGGCCCGGAGCTCTGGGGCTGCACCCGACGCGAGCTCTGTCTGCTCCGCCGCTCCAGATGCGACCGTGTACGTGGGAGGCCTGGACGAGAAGGTCAGCGAGCCGCTGTTATGGGAGCTCTTCCTCCAGGCGGGGCCTGTGGTCAACACGCACATGCCCAAGGACCGCGTCACGGGCCAGCACCAGGGTGAGAGATCCCGGAACGGTTGGGTTGGAGGGAGCCCTAAAGATCATCCAGCTCCACCCCCTGCCATGGGCTGGGTTTCCCCCAGCTCAGGCTGCCTATGGCCCTGAGCACCTCCAGGGATGGGGCACCCACAACTCTGGGCAGCACCAGAGCCTCACCACCCTCTGAGTGAAGCATTTCCTCCTGACATCTGAGCGTCTGACCTAAATCTCTGCTCTCTTAGTTTAGAACCGTTCTTCCTTGTCCTGTCACTGTTAGGCCATGTAAAGAGGCAGTCCCCCTCCTGCTTGTAAGCTCACTTCAAGTACTGGAAAGCAGCAGTGAGGTCTCCCCAGATCCTTCTCTGCTCCAGGCTGCACACCCTCACCTCCCTCAGCCTTTCTCCATAGCAGAGGTGCTGCAGCCTTTGAGCACTCCCATGCCTTCCTCTGGCCCCACTCCAACAGCTCCGCATCCTTCTTGGGGCTCTGTTTTTAAGCAAAGTGGCATTGGTGCCTTCAGGTTTTGGGAGTGCCCCTCAGAGGCAGCGGGGAGCGGCACAAGGCTGCGGCCCTGCCCTGACACTGTCTGGGGCACGTTGCAGGCTACGGCTTCGTGGAGTTCCTCAGCGAGGAGGATGCAGATTATGCCATTAAGATCATGAACATGATCAAGCTGTATGGGAAGCCAATCCGAGTGAACAAAGCCTCGGCCCACAACAAAAACCTGGACGTGGGGGCCAACATCTTCATCGGCAACCTGGACCCCGAGATCGATGAGAAGCTGTTGTACGACACCTTCAGCGCCTTCGGGGTCATCCTACAGACACCCAAGATCATGCGAGACCCTGACACAGGCAACTCCAAGGGCTACGCCTTCATCAACTTCGCCAGCTTCGACGCCTCCGACGCTGCCATCGAGGCCATGAACGGACAGTACCTCTGCAACAGGCCCATCACCGTCTCCTACGCCTTCAAAAAAGATTCCAAAGGCGAGCGGCACGGCTCGGCCGCTGAGCGGCTCCTGGCCGCCCAGAACCCGCTCTCACAGGCGGATCGGCCCCACCAGCTGTTCGCCGACGCTCCTCCTCCTCCCTCTGTCCCCACCCCTGTGGTCACCGCCCTGGGACCTGGTGTCACTCCTCCAGGTGGGTGAGATGGGAGGCCTGTGCCATGTTGGGTTGAAAAGAGGCTGGTTTGGTGCCTAGCACGTTTGTCGCTGCCTTGGGGTCTGTGGAAGCAGCCTGCTTACACCTGGCAGCGATGTACCCTGCGTAGAAGGTGGCAGGACTCCCGGGTCCTTGTCACCTGTGCTGCTCCTGGGGTGGCTGTGGGCAGAGCTGGAAGGCTGTGCCTCGTGTGGAGCTGCTCGGTGTCACGTGTGGGTGCTCGGTGTGGCAGCAGCACACCACGCAGGTGCTCTTGGTGGCCATGCAGAGCCCCTGCGGAGCTGCAGGGTCAGGAGGGCGTGATCCGTAGGAAGCCTGCTCGTCTGCAGCAGCTCAGCCTGCGCTCTCCCGATACTGAGCGCGTGGATCCTAGGACCCTGCTTCAATCTGCTGGTTTTTCTGTTTGCTGTGGCTTTTTGTGTTTTCGTCTCCTTCCTGATTGGGAGGTTTTTTTTTTCGCTTTTTGTTTGTTTTTCATCTTTCTATACTGAACCAAATTCTCACTGCTTCTCTCTCCCTCCAGGCCTCCCGCCCCCAGGCTCATTCCCCCCACCTGTGCCACCCCCTGGAGCGATGCCTCCTGGTATGCCTCCTGCCATGCCACCTCCTCCAATGCCACCTGGAGCTGGTGCCCCCGGCCCCCCCACTGGGGCTGCGCCCACCGGAGGGCACCCGCCTCACCCGCACGCCTTCCCTCCCGGCGGGATGCACCACCCAGGTAAGGGTCAGGCAGGTGTCGGGCTTGGGAAGTGCAACTGTAGAGTGGCCTTGAGTACATCACCCCCTCTTGTTTCTTCCCTGAGATTTCCTTTCTGTAAAATGGGGAGAAAATTACTGCTGTTCTCTGGAGGGCACTGAGTGCGGTGCAGCTGTGGTGGGGCAGGCAGGCAGGGCGGGGGAACACCCCTGTTAGCTGCTGGTGTTGCTCAGCGCTACAGAGGAGCAGCAACATGCACTCCCTGTGGTGTGTTTGTTTATGTGCTGGCAGCATCTTTCCACGAGATCCTGCTCTCTGCAGCACAGGGCAGTCTGGTGGGTGCTCTCGTCCCTGGGAGAAAAGGGGGGGGTCTGCGTAGGAGCAAGTACGTCACAGCAGCAGCGCTGCACCTGGCTCCGGGGGATCTCTGCTGCCTGTTCTAAAATGTGCAAAAATAGCTTGGAGCAGGGTCTGATGGGATTTATAAAAAGCTGTTTGGGAATTTAGGAAATAGTTCCCTTCTGGGAGGCATCCAGTCAGGTCAAGACATGAGTTACCTCTGTGAAGGTGTGGTGCACAGGAAGGTAAGGTCCATTGCAGCACAGGTTCTGGTGCTGTTCTGGCTGGAAGGACGTTAGGAAGACTCCGAGCCATCCCCACTTTTCTCTAGTGTAAATGAACCCGAGAAGTGTGAACCTTCTCAGCACAGTCTGCAGCTCTGCTAGGCAGGAGCTAATTCAAGAAACAAGAACAAAACGTTTCTTTGATTTCCTTCCATTTTTAGCCCTGTAGTACCGGGGGATGAGCAGTGTCTGCATCTAGACTCTGTGGTTTCAAATGCAAAATAAAGTGAATTTTGTGTTGGTTTGAAAAAAAGAATGAAAAAAGATGTTCTGATTTAATTTTTTGTAATCCTGCCTGCTCTCCAATGACCCCTGCACCCTGGGCTGCAGGGCACGCTGCTGCTGGCTGATTAGGGTGCTTTGTGTGATCGCAGCCCTGGCATGTGAGTGACCAGATGGCTGCTACTGTCCCTGATTACGGGCCGGCTTTTCGGGCTTGAGAGCAGCCAATTACACGCAGCAGAGAGAAGCCTGAGTGAGCCCTTCTGCACTGTGCACCCTGTGGAGCTGCGCTGGGCTCTTGGGTTTTTCGTGAGGAGGAATGAATTGATGTTTTGTTTTGTTATTTTTCTTATGGGCTTAAAAGAGTAGAATCTTAGAAGAGGAAGAAAAAAAAAAAAGGTTGAGACAGACACAGGGCTGCTCAGAGCAGAGCAAGCTTCACAGTTGGGTTGCTCAGGGTCTTGTCCAAAATCTCCAGGGAGGTGGTTTCTCTGTTTCTCTCTGAACCCCTGTATGAGGGCTGCACCGTGCTTGCTGCAAGTCTTTCAGCTTTTTTTCCCCTTATATCCAAGCAGCATTTCCTAGCTGCAGCCTATTCCTGCTAACTCTTGTGCTTTCACCATGTGCTTCAGAGGAGAACTTTTCACTTTCTCCCCTTAAACCTTCCATTTGGTAGCAGCAAACCATTTGCAGACCTTTTTTCCGTATCTGGCATTCCAATCACGCAGCTGGAGCAAGTGCCCTGGGGGCTGCAGGCACCTGGAGCTGCCACAGCCAGGTTCCTGCCCCCACTCTGAGCTCCCCTTGTCCCTGCAGGAATGCCTCCCATGCAGGTGCACCATGGCCCGCCCGGGATGGGCCAGCACCACCCAGGACCACCAGGCTCTGGAGGGCAGCCTCCCCCGCGGCCCCCGCCCGGCATGCCGCACCCCGGCCCCCCGCCCATGGGCATGCCGCCACGAGGACCTCATTTTGGGTCACCCATGGGTAAGTAGGTGCCTTTGAGAGGCAGCGTGTGTGTGGCTGTGTCAGTCAGACTCTGTGTTCAGCTGAGTGCTCGTTTTGGCCCCACGCCCTTGCTTAATGGGGGTGGGAAGAAAGCAATACCGCAGTGAAGCAGTGTCTCTAAGCAAGACCTGGCAGCTCTGCATGCTTAGCAGGGTTTCACAGGGCTTTCCTCATGTTTGTGGTGATGCAGGGCTTTGCCAGACAGGGCTGTCTGATTTTATTATTATTATTATTTTTTTTACTTCTCATCTCCTGAGTGGAGATATACTAGGGGCTGTGCCAGAGGTTAGGTGCCTGAGACCTGTGTGTCCGCCAGCTGTGCTGGGGTTGGAGGGGGGACTGGCAGGAGGGGAACAAGGAGAAGCATTGGCCTTGTGCTTGGCTCCGGGGGGCTGGGCACCTGTCAGGGCTGCCTCGCTCTGAGGGGATGTGGGAGAGGTGATTGGGTCAAACCCATCATCACAGCGTGGGCACAAAGCGGTGCCACTCACCGCTGGATGCTGAGTTGTGGGGCTGCCCCTGTGATGGGGACACAGTGCCACTGGCTGAAGTGAGGCAGCCTCCCATGTAGGATCGTGTCTCTGAGGCCCCAGGCTGATGCTTGCGGTTTCTGTCAACCTTTTGGGTTGCAGGTGAGTTCCCCAAACTGCGGGCACTGTGTAAAACTGGCACTGAGGGAGGGGTGGACGTGGGGTGGGCTGCTCCTGCTGCTTCCCATGGTGGCCGCTGACAGCTGTGCTCTCCCCGCAGGTCACCCTGGCCCCATGCCGCACCACGGGATGCGCGGCCCTCCTCCGCTGATGCCTCCGCACGGGTACAACGGCCCTCCTCGCCCCCCACCCTACGGCTACCAGAGAGTCCCCCTGCCTCCCCGGCCTGCACAGAGGCCCCCCGGGGTGCCCCCGCGTGGCCCCCTGCGAGGCCCCCTGCCCTAAAGGCAGTCGTGGCTGACCCCTGCCACCAGGAGTCCTTCCCTCAGGCTCCCACTTCCTCTTGGGCTAACGTACCTGTGCCTAAGAGGTGTAGTTGGGTCCATCCCTACCACAGCTCCCTATTCCTTTTCTTCTCCCCATTGTTTTCTCTGTTTCTTTTTATAGTGTGCATTTTGGTTATTTTTTCCCTCCTCCCTCCTTTTGAAGAATTTTCAAGGTAATTTTAACAGGATTTTTTTTTCTATGTAAAGCAGTGATTGCCCATTTACAAATAAAGCATTGTAAGAATAGAGGGCTGTCCCTCTGAAGTCAAGATGTGGCTCTGCCTGTTTGTGCTTGCTGCTGGGAGGGCACCTGGGATGCAGTTTCCTGCAGCAGCTGATGCTGATGCCAGCTGCCTGTCCCAGTGAGGTGCTGAGTTAGGGTTGATGCACTCAGTCTCCTCCTTCAGCCACGCTGTTTGCTGGTGGCTGACAGGCTCTGTGTCATCCAGTGCAGAAAGTGTACAGCTGACATCCATTGCATCCTTGGACAGTCTTGTCCCAGAGGGATGGCCAGGACATCTGGAGAAGTAATCTGGCTGTGAGACCTGCTCTCCTGAGTCCCTGCCCAGTGAGATCTCATTCTGATGCTGCTCACAGCTGTGGGAAGCCATTCTAGCTGTGGTTCTGGGGGTAATGTTAACTGGGGGCAGTACGGCCTAGGCTGTGTCGTTGGGAGAGGAGGTAGACCAGGTCTGGTCCCTATGTCTCCGTGCTTCTTGGGGCTGGGTCACCAGAGCTGCCCTGCCTCTGCTAATGAATTCAGCGTCTTTGTGCTGGTGAGACTGATAATTGGGGAAGCGTAAAATTGGAGTGTGCGGATGGAGAATTTCACACTTTCCCCAGCAGTTGGGAAGATGTGAGGAGGATGGGGGCTTGGCTTTTTGCAGAGCTCCTTGCAGGAAGGTGGAGGAGCATGCTGCTGGAGACAGGGAGAGAGGTGTTGGCTGTCAACAATTAATTTCAATTTAAATTCAATTTGAAGACACGCACAAAAAGTATTTTCTGATGTTTGGCCTCCTGGAGTTGTTCTGTGGCTCTACAGGAGAGCCAGGGGACATGAATTGGGGGATTGTTGTGCTTTTTATGAGCAGGCTTTTTTGACTGTAGAGACTCCTCTTGGGAAGCCGCCTTGCCTCTTCATTGCTCGGCAGAGGAGCAGCTATCTTGTTTTCGGCCTTGATTTCACTCTTTGCTGTTTTATTTTTATTTTAACTTCCTAGGGCTGAAATTGACCTTTAGCTTCAACCTCTGTTCACTCCTATGGGCCAGAGAGAAAGAATGATGCCATGTTTTCCTCTTGTCGTCACGGGGTTGGTAAGTGCCTGTGAGGTACGGAGAAATTCAGAGCCTGACTGTGGAAGGCTGGGGAAATAGCAAAACTGATCTGCAGCTTTATTTCCCCTTTGCTCATGTTGCCTTTGGCCCGTGAGTAACCACTGAAGGATCTGTGAGATGAACTGGAAGAGCTCTGCGCTTTCTTCAGTTGTGCTATGATTATATTTCATCAGGGACAGTAGTAAGACTAACATCTAGGCTGTCCTCTGACTGATGATGTACGTTCTCACGCTGCTCCTAGCATAGACACGTGCCAATCCAGCTTCCCCAGGGGCAGTTCAGGGCTGCGGTAGAGGAGATCTGGACTTGCTGTGTTGTGAGCAATTCCCAGGACTGCTCGTAGGTCAAAGTGTCAAGCTGTGCATCTTTGGGAGGCTGATCCTGAGCACCAGACACCCCCAGTGCTGGGGGATGTTGGTGCTCTCAGCCCGACATCAACCCCAAATGCTCCGAATTTTCCAATGTTCCCAAATTTCTGTAGGGGACAGGGAAGCCCAGAGGAAGAAAATGAAGAAGAAATTGAGCTTTGGCTGGGTCTCGCAGCAGACAGAGGCACCAGGGCACTTGCTGGAGCACTGATTTCATCAAACTGCCCGTGAAGCTTGGCTGTCCCTGGTGGGCTGCTCCGGGGCCCACACTGATTGCACGAATTCCTTCTCTTTCTAAGACTTCCCTGGATCACATCCAGCCTGGAGCCGCTCCACCACTCGCTGCTCTGCTGGTAAAATACAGAAAGAGCACCATGCAAACATTGTCATCCAGCTGCATGTGGCAGGGAGGGAGGAATGGGACCACCCATCTCTGTGCTGCCTGTGGCTGATTTACAGTGATTGGGTGACGTCCTTCTTGCCCTGCTTGGCTCCAGTTCCTCCACCTGTGCTGGGAGGAAAATGAGAGCTGCTTCACAGCTGCTGCTTTAAGGAACTGAGCTGGAGTGGGAGGAGAAAATGGCTCAGGTGTAAATTAGCAGTAAATGGGAGCTGGTTAAGAGGGCAGAAGCTGTGAGGGGCTCTGCGGGGTGCTCCTGAGCAGGCAGCAGCTGAGCTGTACGTGGTTTTCTTAAGAGATTCCTGATGAGCACAGTTTACGTCGTAGCCAGTGTTTGTACTGATCTTCCTGTGCACGGGGCCGTAGTTTCTCTGCTTTCATTGTCTGTGTGTAGGAGTGTTGGTGTACACCGAGGTGTAGATCAGAGCAGTCTGCTCTCACCTTTAGGCATGGGCAAGGTGAGGTGCTTACACCACCGGGTGCAGGGCAGGACTCGATGCAGCAGAGAGAAGCAGCTCTGAAGCTGAACAAATCTTAAAAGCAGGAACGGTGCTGTGGGCTTTGATTTGTGGTGGTTGGGGTGGGAGCCAGCTGGAGAGGGCCAAGCTGAGCTGTTCTCAGGAGCCCCAAATGGATGCTTTCATTGTGTTTAAGGTGTCAGTGCTGGGCTGGAGAGCCAATGATGGATGAGATTTTGGTGCGAAGGTTTGGGTGAATGAAGTAAAGCAGCCCCAGGAGAAATCCACAATGGTTACAGCAATTAAAAGCATTCCTGGAGTGGAGGTGATCGTGCCAGGGAGAGGCAAATTGCCATCCATCCATTGATCAGCCCACAGCACACGCCATAAACGAGATGCTCGGTCGCTGTGCTGCAGTTGAGTCACCTTGCGAGCCCTGCTCCTGCCAGGTGGGGCCGAGGTGGCAGCAGGGTGCGTGCAACCCCGCGTCACTGCCTGGCGAGGGGGAGGAGGCTGCTGCTGGAGGTGTTGGAGCTGAAAGGCTGAGACGCACAGATCCCTGCCACAGGGTCAGCAGTGCTGCGTCGGATCCTCCAAGAGAGCCCAGAGCTCACCGGAGCTGCCCCTCCTCTTCGTCTGTACCGATGCTTTGCTCAGCAGCACTTCAGCTGCTTCCCCAGCCCTTCGCCTGCTCCTGGATGTTTCTCTCAAGGCAGAGCACTGCCAGCTCTGCAGGAGCTCCAGGACAGTCACAGCCTCTGATTTGGTGCCATTTGCAGCACAGTCACAGCCTTGGGTTTAACTTTCCAGCCACCTTCACTGCCTCTGCTTAAGCCTCTGTAATGTGTGTGCAGGGAGGGAGCTACTTCTATTTTAATGCTCTTCCTGGCAAAAAAATAGATGCTTTCTCTTTTCCCTCCAGGGTTGGGAATAGCTGTGGTCCAGGCTGGGTGAGAATGGGCCAACATAACCACTGACCCACTCCCAACTGTCTGCGGGCGATGCTGGGAACGTGGGGGAGCCCAGCGTGGGTGAGGGGGTGCTTCCTGCCTCCAGGGGGGTGCTGGGGCACAGGGGGTTGGGACGTTGGGGTTTCCTGTGGTGTGTGGTGCTGCGATGGGGAGGGACTCTGGTGTCCAAAGGAAGCAGTGCTCCTGCACGCGCTGGGAGGGGAGGGGGGGTGTTTCTGTTCCAGGGAAGCCCCCGGAGCCCACCCAGGGCAGCTGATGGAGTCCACCTCCGGCTCTATCCTGGTTTTTAGTTCCTGGTAAATGTGACATGAAGGGAGGCCCTTGGGAAAGGAAAGGGCCCTTCCTCTGTCCCTGCTGCATTGCGCTTCGCTCCGGTTACACGCGTTAAAGCCTCAGGCTGAGCGCGTGCTCCGCTGCTGGGGGGACACGGCTTTGCCGTGACAATGTGGCACATGAGTCACAGCTCGGTAGGATGCAGCAGGGCTCACAGCGCTGGCTTGCCCTGCATGCCCCCTCCATGTGCAGTAGGGCTGGGCTCTGCAGCTTGGGCTGGGTTAAAGACCCCTTAGATCAGCCCTGTTAGTCCAGTGGGGTTATTTCCAATGGAGGCTCAGTTATTTCCCAGCTTTCAGATGACTACATCCTTCCCCACGTGGGTACCACTGGCTTGCAAACCTCAATTCTTTGTTCCCAACTCCTGTTTGCATGGTCTTTCCCCCTCCTCTGGCTGAAGGAGGATGGCATCCTGCTGGAGTCTGGTTTGTGCTCAGGTCCTGGCCCCGTGCCTGGCTCTGCTGATGTCTCTGGGGCTGAAATCCTGGAGCTGAGGCTGGCTCAGCTCATGGCACGTGAGATGCAGAGATCTGGGGCAGGTGCTGCTTCTCTGGGTCCCCTAGCCCTGCTGTCACCATGGGGACCCCTCCAGGTCCCTCCCCAGCCCAGATACCCCCAATGCTCTGCACCCCCAGGGCTGGGTTGCAGCGTTCTGCAGGGGCTGGAGCACGTTTCCCACTGCAAATTGCTCTGACTGGGGTGGGTTTGGGCACCCTGCACTCTGCCTCGTGTTCCTCCACCACCCTAAAAAGCCATCAGAGGGCTCTGTGCCATATCATGACGGGGGGGGTGGCGGGAGGGGCAAGCCTGACCAGTCCAGGCAGAGAAAATTTGATCAGAAGAAATCGAAATTCACCCCTAAGGAGGATGTGACTCAGATCTGCCTGGCTGCGCTTCCATCTGCCTGCGGCTGTGGTGGGAGGCAGGAAGAGAGGCTGCCAGAGAGGCTCTGAGCACCGCAGCACCACCACGGCTTCGCCTCTGCTCCGCACTGAACCCCTCCAGCGGGGTGGGGCTGCTCGCACCCCCTTCCATCGCTCCCCGGAGCAGCTCTGAGCCGGTGGAGCTCAATCAGGAGCCCCGATCCCGGGGGAGCTCCCAGCGCCTGTGGCAGCGTTCCCCTCCATTCAGCTCCACAAAAACCCAAAGGATTGGGGAAGGCTCCCCCCATCCCGTGCCCCCCCTGCACCGCCGCTCGCTGTAGCACAGCCCTCCCCGCCACCTCCCTTCCCCAGGCTGTTGCAATGGACTCTCCCAGCGCTCGGTGCGTGTGTCGGAGGCTGCGGCGTTAGCGCCGGGCTGGTACCCGTGAGCTGCGCTCTGCATCCCCGCCGAGCATCCTTCTTCCTCGGAGCCGAGGGCCGGAGCGGAGCGCGGGCTGACACAGGTAAGAATGAAGCCGATCTCCTTTGTGAAGCAGCCCCCCCTCCTCTCCATTTGCTTTTAATTAGCATTCTTGGGATTGCCATCTGATGGATGGGGAGTTGGGCTTTTCCTTCCCACTTGCTGTGGCCATTTTGTCCTGAAAAACCTTGCCTCCAGCCTCAGTCTGCCTTCCCACATGCGTAGTGGGGGCCCCTCATCACCCCCCGAGCATCGCTGCCATAGGGATCGTGTTATGGGGATGGGTAATGAGCCCGGTGGGATTTGGGGAGGGGGAGCGCTGCAGCTCCTGGGGGGGTGGGCAATGACCTTGGGCACCGGGGATTGCCAACTCTTCTCCCTTGTCGCCATGTTCTGCTATTTGGGGGGACCCCAATGAAGGAACCCCCTGGGGGGCTCAGGGTGCACCCATCACCCATTGCTGTGGTTGGGAGGAAGGGATCCGCAGCCCCATCCCCTGTGCAGGGCCGGCGGCCGTGGGGATGGGGCAGCTGAGCTCATGGTGCCTTTGTGCAGCCAGGAAAGCATTTTTGGGACCCCCCCACTTCGCATATAGGTTGCCAGGCTGAGATCTGTGCCATTTCTGCTTTTCTTGGGAAATCAGAGCCCTCTTCCTGAACACATCCGCTGCTGTGCCCTGGGGCTCTGTGCCCCCAGCTGTGACCTTGCTGCGGGCGCCTGTCCCCAGCACCAGGTGCTCAGCCTCCTTGTGCTCCCCTCTGCATTTCCAGCCCTGTAAACACCGAAATACGTCACGGACCCATGCACCGCACCGCAGGGCCGCGGGTGAATGACCTTGGTGGTGGTAGAGGCCGAGGATGGGCTCCTTCCAGGGCCCGTTGGGGATTGACCCCGAGGAGCACAGCGGGTGGGTGAGGATGGGGTGCCGCTCGCAGGCACCTGCTCTGAAATCAGCCCAGGGGGGCCGTGCCGTGCCGCAGCGCCAGGCCCGCACCATCAGCACCGCACCATCCCTGGGTCCCGTGCAGAGCCGTGTGGGTGCCCGCCCCGGGGGAGCACTGCCCACGGCCCTGGCTATTTCGGAAGGGCTAAATATAGCCCTGTCCCCTCCGCTGGGGGGGGACACGCAGTGACGGCTGCGTCTCTCTCCCTGCGGCTCAGCTCCTGCGTGGCTGCTGCTGCCTGGTGGGGTCACGCTGCCAGAAGTAAAAATAGCCAATTTTTTTGTGGGAGGGGGTCACGCTGGGTCAGCATTCACCAGTGGCTGAGGGTCCATCCCTGCCACGAGCTGTGCCAGGCTCTGCGAGGGGTCCTGCCTCTGGGGTGTGCTGCTTATAGCGGGATAGGGAGCACTGGGCTGAGCTCAGTGGGGCTGAAGCCCCCCAGGACGGGGGCTCTGGGGTGTATCCTGACACCCCCTCTCCTTTCCAAACCCAGGTGCAGGGGTGCTCCGTGCCCCCAGCTCTGCCCTGGGCTCTCCAGCTTTGGGCAAGGGCTACGATGCAATGCAGCCACAGCCAAATCCGTTCTGGAAGCCCCCCCCAAGACGCCTGGTGGGGCACAGGGTGTCCCCACACCCGCTGTCCCCATGGTCCCCTCTGGGCAGCAGGGTCAGAGCTGGGCAAGCACCAGGTGGCCCCTCCAAGTGTCCCTGGCCCAAACCTGGGAATGGCCACCACTCTGAGTGCTGGGACTGCCTGGAAGGTTTGGGGACCCCCGTTTCCCTGGGGGCTGGGTCCCCTCGTTGTCCCTCTGGGGCAGGTGGTGGCATGGTGCCACTCCATCTCACACTTCTCATGGCATTGAGGTTTTGTTACCCATGGAGGGGCTGCTGCTGGGGGAACCAACCGTGACTTGGTGACAGCAGTGTCCCTGACGTCCCCTGGCTTCCCTGTCCTCTGTCCCACATGGGGCAGACCCCACAGGACTGGCTGTGACCACTGGAGATGGCAAGGCTGTCACCAGGCCCTCGCTGTCATCAGGGCTCTGCCACCCTCGGGGCCACCGTGTGCCCTGCTGGGGCCAGCACAGTCCCGGGGACCCCGTCCCCATCCATCCCAGTGATCACTCAGCCCAAAGGTGCCATGAGCAGGGGGCGGGATCCTGCGTGGCCACGCCCCCAGAAGATCATTGGCTGAGCCGCAGGGTTGTGCCTTCCCAGCCCCATTGATGGCCGTGGGGTGGCCACGCCCCCTGGAGCTCATTGGTTCCTCCTCTTCCCGGACCCATTGAGGGGTGGTGCGGCCTTTTTCGCAGTGGGCCGGGAGGGCTGGTGGTGGATGGCGGAGGTGTTACCACGGCCTGGGCACCTCTGCCAGTGGGTGAGGGGCTGTGGCACCCACGTGCTCTTTGCAGGGATCCTGAGGGTTTCCCCGCTGTGGTTCCATGTTGGGGATCCCCCATTCCCTGGAGACCCTGTGGGTTCCCGGGAGGGCAGGTGGTGGCCAGGTTGCAGCGGAGACCCCAACCCCGTTGTCCTCCACCTCTCCTGGCCTATCTGTCTGTGCTGCTCCATGCTCCCTCCCTGCCGTATGCACTGCTCTCGCGTCGCATTATTTATCATAGAATCATAGAACCATAGAATGGTTCAGGTTGGAAGGGACCTCAGAGATCATCTTGTTCCAACTTCCCTGCCATGGGCAAGG
>WBMW01004214.1:174585-184938 GCA_013396635.1 Penelope pileata
CAGGCCGACGTTAGCGGCCCCGCAGCCAGAAACCCTGAGACAGAGAAAGGAGCCGCTTCCCATCCCCAAAGATCGCTTTAGAACATAATCCCCGTCTGCAAAACCGAGAGGGAAATCGCAGCCGACAAACCCAGCGCTGCCCCAGAGCTCAGCGCAGACCCCAGCGGACATTCAGGAACCGCTCCCCCCCCCCGCAGCCCCGGCCGTGCCTCACCCCACGCATCCGCATCCCAACGCCGCCTGCAAAACTGAGCAGCTCGCGGAGCGCTGAGGGGGACGGGGACAGCCCTTGCAGGCCCTGAATGGCATCGCGGAGAGAGCCAGCCCCCTGCTCTGCGGGGGACAGACCTGGAGCCCCGTCTGCGGCGAGCACCGCCGCGGGGAGGGGAGATGCTCCAGGCGTAAAATATTGCAAACCCTGCGAAAGAGAAGGTTCAGAGTGAGATTTTTGATGATTGGGGATTTTTTTTAGATGTTTTTGCAAGCGGAGGGCTTTTTCTTCGCTTGCATGGATCAGAAATGTCGAGGGCGGTGATTGCCCGACGCCTCCAAACCGCCGCACGCTGCAGGGATGGAGGCAAAGAGGAGACCCCAGGGAGCTGCCCCACACCCGGGGCACGGGCTGGCTGCAGGGAGGAGCCACGCAGAGCTGCGTGTGCAATGGGCACCGCACGCCCACGCACCGACGCTCGCACACACTGTGCCCAGGCTTCAGTGCACCGTGCCCACACTTGCATTCATCATGCACGTTTGCACGCATCATGTCCATGTTTGCATGCACGGTGCTCACGTACCATGCCCACATTTGCACACACCATGCCCACACACCATGCCCATGTTTGCACGCTCCGTGCTCACACACCATGCCCACATTTGCACACACCATGCCCACACACCATGCCCACATTTGCACACACCATGCCCACGTTTGCACGCTCCATGCCCACACACCATGCCCACATTTGCACACACCATGCCCACACACCACGGCCACGTTTGCACACACCATGCCCACACACCATGCCCACGTTTGCACGCTCCATGCCCACACACCATGCCCACATTTGCACGCCCCATGCCCATGCTTGCACACGCCAGGACGCTGCACGTTTTGCACGCCAGATGTTTGCGAAGCACAGATGCGTCCATGCAAACACGCGTGCACGCACGGTACATGTAGCAGCACGGTAAGGCGAGCTCCCCATGCCATGTCATGCCATGCACACGCCACGCACACGCGTGTGGGGCCATGTTGTTCCCATGGGCTCTGTCCACGTTACCTGGGGGGACGAATCTCTGCTAAAAGCATCCAAAAGCTCCTTCAAACCCAAAAATCGATGGAAACAAAGCTCAGGGGTTTGAATACCCCCAATGTGAGGGTGAAGGATTCCCAAATTTGCCACCAGCTCTGATGGAGAGGTGTGGAGGGCCCCGGGGTTTGAGGACGGAGGGACAGTCCCCACATCGAGGAGCACACGGGGAACGTGGGAGTGGGGAAACTGAGGCACGGGGCGGCCGTCCGCTGCCTGTTGCTGCGGGAGGTGGCGGGACACGGAGCTGCGCTCAGCCCCGGGGCTCTGCGCTGGGACCGAGCCCGCAGCCCCCGAGCGTCTCCGCTTCTGCCACTCGCGTCGCGCTGCTGCCACCTGGCGGCCGTGAGTCCCCGCTCGTCGCCGTACCCGCGTCCCCTCTCCGCCTCCCGCAGCGCCCCCGCCGCTTCCTGCACCCGGCGCGGCCTTCGCGGTGTCACTTTAAAACTGACTGATGGGGAAACTGAGGCAGAGGGAAGCTGCTCCCCCCAAAGTCCCCTCTGTGTGTGCTGGGGCATTGCAGCTGATGGGGAAACTGAGGCACGGGGAGGCTGGCTGGCCATCCCAGCACCCCACGGCCCCCATGCACCATGCCGCTGCCCAGCGGTGGCCGAATTGGGCAGGGGGCACCCCCTGGCCCCTCAGCGCTGCAGGGGACACCTCCAGCCCCATCTGCTCAGCTCTTTTTTTAGCCACGCAGCTGCCCGGCCCCTCAGCAGGTGTCTGTGATTGATCTGCATGTCAGGAGCGATGCGCAGCGAGGGAAGCGGGATCCTGTGCTCCCGAGGAGCCCGAGGGATGCCAGCCCCACGTCGATGCGGGGCTCACGCCTCCCCACTTCCCAAACTGGAGATCTCCCCTCTCCAGCTGCAGTGCTGGGATTCCCGGTCCCGCACCCTCCTCGTGCCGACGCCTCCTGAGCTCCTCGAGTGTGGGAGACGAAAGCTCTGGGCTGGTGAAAGCTGGAGGAGGCCTTTTGTTTTACCTAAGACCTGCATCTCTGTTGGGTTTGGCATCTCCGTTGGGTCTGGCACCTCCGTTGGGTTTGGCATCTCCATTGGGTTTGGCATCTCCGTTGGGTTTGGCTTCTCCGTTGGGTTTGGCGTCTTCATTGGGTTTTAGCATCATTGTTGGGTTTGGCGTCTTGATTGAGTTTGGTGTATTGGTTGGATTTGCCATCTCCATTGGGTTTAGCATCTCTGTTGGATTTGACAACTCCATTGGATTTGGCATCTCCTTTGGGTTTTAGCATCTCTGCTGCTAACTCCAACAAACTCCAACATGTTGGGCATCTTTGTCGGGTTTTGGTATCCTCACTGGGTTTGGCGTCTCTGTTGGGTTTCCCATCTCCACTGGGTTTGACATCTCCACTGGGTTTCCCTCTTACTCCTCACACGTGCCCTCTGCTCCCAGCTCTGTGCTCAGGACCCTGTCCCGAATCCCCAGCACTGCTTCACCCCTCCGCAATCCCAAAGCGTGGAGAAACCCCAGAGATGGGCAGCAGCACCCAATCCTACGGGCACCCCACATCCATCTCACGCACAGTTTGCTCCAACCATGCCAACGCGTGCCTTTAGGAAACCTTTGGCTCCCCATCGCTCTCCTTTACCCTCCCCACTGGAATCCAGCTTTCGGGATCGAAAATCCTGCCGGCTATTTTTACAGCCTCGCCTTCGCCCCTCTCCCCAGCACGGTGATGGATCGGGCTGTCGCGAAACTCAGCTGTTCGCCGCTCCCTCGCTGAGCCCATACCAGGCGGATTCCTCGCTCCTGCTTGGAGCAGCCTGGAGCAGCGTCCCACTGCCGGCCGCAGCGCTGCTCGTGGGTAAGGAGAGCTCGGGGGTCCCCTCTGGTTTGGGATGGTTGGGGAGGGGAGGGGGCTCTGTGCCCAGCACGGCGCAGAAAGAGCGGGGAATGCTGTGGGTGCTGATTTCCTTTCCATTGGAGAGATGCAAGAGTCTCTCTTCCAAGGAGCTGGCTCATCCCTCCAGCAAATCCTGGCTTCCCAGGCACCTGCCCTGCTCCCAGCCACGGTCCCAGGGCAGCAGCTCGGTGCCGATCCAGGGAGCAGCAGGACGGCGCTCGTGGCTCGGTGCAGCCCTGCTCGGCTGCTCCCGTTCTCCGCGGGTGCTCGGGGGCAGCTGAGCTCTGCCCAGAGGCAGCTGAACGAGCGGCACGGCATGAGGTGGCGGCACTCCCCCAGAGATTTGCTATGCACATGGGCTCCTTGAGCTGCAAACCCACCTGGAGTGCTCCCCCAACAGCATCGGGTTCACAGATGCAGCTGATGCTTGGAGCCATGCAAAGCAACCCCCAAAGCACCTGGGTTAAACCAGAGCCTTGCCCAACAAACTGCATCAGTGGGGGCTGGAGCTGAGCTGATGGCACTGTGCAGTCGCTCAGGGAGGTGACACCCAGCCGTCCCCACAGGGGATGCTCAGAGAACCCCCCGTGCTTTGCACCAAGACCTGTGCAGCCATCGCAGCGGGGTCTCTCCCTGCTCTGGGGCAGTGGAAAGCGCTCGTGCTTTGGGGCAGGGCCAGGCCAGCTGTGGGGACACAGCTGGCAGCACCGGGGCCCCACGCCTCCCACACCTCCAGCTGATGCCACGAGTGGGAGGGGGAACAGCAGGGCAATCAACATGCTTTTGTCTTGGTGCCGTGGGGCTGTGCCAGCTTAGGGGATGTTCCCAGAGACGTTCCCAGAGATGTTCCCAGAGATGTTCCCAGAGACGTTCCCAGCCTCCTCGGCCCACCACAGCCCCTGGCTCGGAGTGCTGACGGTGTTAAAGCACCGATGGCTCTGCTCGATGGCATGGACAGAACCCAGCACATCCCCACCCACCAGGAGATGCACCCCTCACCCCAAATCCCACGACTGTGAGGAAGAGTGCAAATAACCCATCCTCTGCCCCCGGGGCTGCCCACCTGCTCGGTTTCCCCATTCCTTTCCCCCTTCCCTACCCAATGCAGGCAGTGTTCCCCCATTCCCCATCCAAACTGGGTGGGTGGGAGCCCAGATGGCCCCGGCTGCTGCTCCCGGAGGAATTCCCACCTGCCCCACACGCAACCGATTCCCAGCTCGGTGTCGGCTGGGGGCTCACTGCGGGGAAGCCCCGGAGCAGATGGGGAGGATGCCAGGCATCCACGCTGGGATGTGGTATTATTTTTTAAACAACATTTTTTCCACTCTCCAGTTATCCCTTGTTACCAGGTAACGGGCATATAAACACAGGGCAGGGAGGAGAGCTGCAAAGCCTCCGTGTGCCCCAGGAACAACAAATAAAATCAATGGCAATCCAACCCCCTCCTCCTGGTGGCTACAGATCCCAGCTGGGATGGAACCCGCACCGGACTTTATGCTTCGTTCTCCCCATCCCTAAAGCATCCAAACTGCCCTCAGATGAGCAGTTCCCCGGGAGGAGCACGGTGAGGTGGGTCACACGGCTCTGTGCAGGCAGCACAACCCCTATGGCACCGAGGGAGCTGCTCCCACTGCCACCTCCCAGCTCAGGGACCCCAGATGGACCCCAGCGGGATCCCCAGCCCTGGAGAAGCCCAATGAGCACAAACAGGGAGGGTTCAAGCACACGCCATGCTGGGAGAGCTCTCTCCTGGGGGCATCTTCCCACTTTTCTTGCCTCCATGCCACGGGTCAGTGTAGCTGCTCTCTGCCTGCAGGTTGGATTTCGGGAAAGCTCGCATGGCCTGGAGGCCACCAACCCCCAGGGACATCCATCAGCCACCTTTGGTCTGTGCCATGTTTGTGTTCAGCTCCCAGTTCTGACCCGCCGGAGGGAAGCTATGGGCAAAACAGCCCAACAAGCAAAGCCCACGGTGCTTTTCCATAGGGATTCCAGGCACATCAGTGCCAGCAGTTTGCAATAGCAGCCAAGAAAGGATGGGAGCCAGGCAGCTCCAGGGCTGCCTCTTCTTCCTCGGGCTCCTCTGCCCCCCGCCACGCACTGTCCTCTCCGCCTGTTGTTCTTGGCTGGGTGTTCGTCCAGCTAAATTTAGGCAGCTCTATTTCAACACCCATCCCCTGCCCCGCAGGGGGGGAGAGGATGGAGCAAAGGTAGCGGGGAGGAGGAGGAGGAGCGGGGGTCCGCTGCCCGGGGCTGGGCTGCACCCTGGGCTCTGTCCGGGTACCCAGGACGGGGGCTGGCACTCTGCTGGCTGCGTCCTCATGGATCGCTGCAGTTGTCCCTCAGGGTAGAGCTGGGTGACAAGGACACCTCAGCCTGGGGGTCACCGGGGAAGGAGCCCAGGCCCTGGGAGCCAGCTGGGACCAGAGGAGGCTGACACAGGTGAGTGGGGCTGCAGCAAAGCAGGGACAGGGACACAGGGCCCAGGACAGACATGGGCACAGCACCCAGCGGTGCCCCAGGGTGCAAACAGGGAGACACCGAGCAGCCCGTGCTGCCCCAGGAAGCATCTGGGAACCACCGAGGGCTTGCAGAGTCTCTAACCCCTGCTCCTGCCTTTTCCTAACGCTGTTGGGATCAGGACACCCCAAAGCACGTCCTGCTGCCACAGCAGGGCTCCTCCGCACCCCGGGCAGAGTCACGCTTCCCTGCTACACATTAACCAACTGCTTATCAGGTGAGCGCTGTGCCAGGGACACAGCCCTCCGTGTCACAACCCCCAGGGGGTTTTGGTCTGCAGCTCCTGTAACCCCAGAATGGATGCTCATCAGCTCCCAGCTGGGACAAAGCTCCTGGGTGCAGGGCAGGGGGAGACAGAGCAGGTGCTGGGCATGGGAGGAGGCTCAGAGCCTACTGCTCGCACCCTGGTGCTGGTGCAGCCCGAGCATCACTCCCAGATCCTGATCCCATGTCCCCCAGCCCCATGTCCCATGCACAGGGCACAGCAGCCCTGCTCCATCCTCGCTCTGGGAGCAGCTGGCAGCCGGAGCAGCACCAGCAGGTTGGAAGCGTGGTTCTGCCCCGGGTCCAGCTGGCAGAGCAGCACGAGGGGCTGAACGTCGCCGTGCCACAGCCAATGGGGTTTGTTTGATGGCTGCAGCCACAGCAGAGGGAGCTGAGAGGTGCTAGACAGAGCTGTGGGACTGTGATTTCTTTTTTTTTTTTTTTTTTTTTTTTGATAATGAAGCTGATCACAGCTTGCACTTAGCAGCAGTTGCAGTGTCAGTAATACAGCAATACCCTCCCATGGGCTGCAGGGAGCCAGGCCCAGGTGCAGACTCCAGCATCTCCCATGAACTAAGAGTGGGGAGAGCGGGGAAATGCAGCTTTCACGCAGAGAACTTTGAAAAGGATAGTAGCAAGAGGCTGCCTAACAAGCTGCTAAGAATCAGCTGTTAAAATAAGCCACCAAGGGCTCCAAGCCCCAGCCCTGCTGAAGGCAGCTAGATTTACCCATCCCAGACCCAGGACACACGCAGCCAGTAGGGATGTGCCTGCTGCATCCCTGTCCCACAGCATCCCGGCACCCAGAGCCAGGGGGAGGGGGCTGAGCACGCTGCCTGGCTGTGAGGGTGAAAAGCCACGTGGCCACGGGCTGCTGGGTGCGGGGTTTGGTGGACTGGGAGGTGCTGGTGGCACCCAGTGGGGCTGGCTGAGGACTGTAGGGCAGTGACACCAAGGATTTGGCTTTTCAGCTCCTAAACCCTGGGATGCTGTGCTCCAAAGCTTGGGGACAGCAGAAGGACGGAGGCAGCTGACGCTGTGCCCAACGTGGAGGACGTTGTGGGCCCGCTGCCACGCTCCCTGGCTGCTCAAATCTATGCTGGGAGGTCCTGGAGCTGCTGGAGCTCACTCACCCTGAGCACAGCTGGGAGCTTCAACTGCCCAACAACTCCCAGCACAGCTGCCTCCGGGTGGAGGAGGAGAGCTGCAAGTGGATGAAAATGGTTCAGAAAACTGAATTCCTTGAGATTTTCCCCAAAGCTTGTCTTCCCCAGGAGGCAGCAATGCAGCTGAGCTCTGCAGGGCTGCATTTTGCAGCTGCATGGGTGCTGGCAGCTCTGTAGGTGCAGCAGCTCACGTTGCTGGCCCTGCTCAGATCCCACCTCTTTTTCACCCCCAGGTTTGCTGCTGGATGAAGCAGAGACAGGCCAGCAGGTGAGCAACCGCCCAGCTCTGCATGGGTCGGAATGGGGAAGCCCTCCTGCAGTAAGAGTCCCGGGCAGCTGGAGAGCGCCAGCTTCTTCCTCCAAGCTCTCTTCCTCCTCCTCTTCTGCAGGCATGGTAAGGAGCAGCATGTGCCAAAGCCACATCTGTGGTAAGGGCACCCATGGGACCTGCAGCCCCAGGGAGGGCAGCACTGCAGCAGAGCTCCTGGGAGCAGACTGGAGCCAGCAGGATCCCCTGGTGCCATCTGGGTGCCACATCCCAGTGCATTTGGAGGGGAGGGCAGGCAGAGCACCCCCTGCCCTCCTGCAGCAGGCAGGCTCCCCAGAGAGCTGCTATCTTCAAAGATAAGGCAGGAAGAGTAGGACACAGTCAGAGCCCAAGGCCTTGCAGCGAAAGGCAACGGCCACGTCCAGCACTCAGTCCCCCACCTTCCTCCATGCATCCCAGGCCCTGCTAGGCAGGCTCAGGCCCAGGAAACATAAATTGATGTTGTAGCACCTAGATGACCCAACCCAGCCTGCACTCACCTCCTGCAAGGGCAGCTGTGCCTTACAACCCCTCTGCTTAACGAGCTAACTGCTCCCCGCTGGGATGAGCTCGTTCACCCTCCCGGAGCTGCAGCACACGGCACTGCCTCCTGCAGCACAAAGGAAACAAGCTGAGCGGCAGAGCATCCTCAGCGCGGCCAGACCCAGCGTGAGAGAGTGACTGCACAGCCCAGACAAGGCTGGAACCAGACAAAGGGGTTTCCCCACTCAGAAATTCCCATTTGTCCCCTGGCGAGCTCCCTCTGAGCCACGTCCCAGGGTCACAGCTGCGTTGGTGGCCCCAGGCACAGCCCATTTGCTCTGGGACAGCCCTTGGGCCCCACGACTCCTCTAGGCTGCCCTCAGGCACGCAAAATCCAGGTCATGGAACCTGGCCACTAACGCAGGGAGGTGGCACTTCCAGAAAACATCTCTTTTGCAAGCCGTGACGCGGGTGAGGCACTGGGGCAGAAGGGGCTGCCCCTCCCCTGCCCCTTCTGGCTCTGCCGGGGTGCCCCATCCTGTCCCTTCCCTCCCAGTTTCTTCCCAGTGCAAGATCCTGCGCTGCAACTCCGAGTACGTGGCGGCCACGCTCCACCTGCGCGGCGGGGGCCGGGCGGCCGCGTTCTGCACCGCGCTGCGCTCCTACGCGCACTGCACGCGCAGGACAGCCCGCACCTGCCGCGGGGACCTCACCTTCCACTCCGCCGTCCAGGGCATTGAGGACCTCATGATCCAGCACAACTGCTCCAAGGAAGGCCCCACGTCACCGCCCCGGCCCAGGCCGCCGGCTCCCAACCACCAAGGCTTCGAGTCTCTGGATATCTGCAACTACGAGAAGAGTTTCCTCTACAAGCACGGGCAGCTCCCCAGCTACCAGCACTGCGCGGCGTTTGGGGACCCCCACATCCGCACTTTTCATGATGACTTCTACACGTGTCGGGTGGAGGGCTCCTGGCCTCTCCTGGACAACGACTACTTGTTTGTGCAAGCCACCAGCTCGCCGGTGGCAAAGGGCTCCAACGCGACGGTCACCAGCAAGGTAACTCCTGGGGTATGCCCGCGGGGTGCAGCAACGCAGAGCAGTCCCCATGGAGATTTGCCCCCCTAAAAGGACTGGGAAGGGCAGCAGCAGCCTTGGTGAAGCCTTTGGGCACTAATGTCTGCAGGGACAGGAGGGATGGAGATCCTTTGGGGAATCAGAGAGAGCTGCCAATGCTCCCACTGCTGCCCATGGATGGGTGGCTGCATGGGTCCTGCTGTGCAGTCTGTCCAGGCTTGGCTCCTTCTCGGTTTTCAGGTCATTAAATGGCATTAAAGAAGGAAATCTGCTTTCCTGAAAGGAGTGCAGGGTGGGAAGGAAGCCACAGGGCAGAGGGGGACATAGCGGTGGTGCAGAAGCGATCGGCTCTGCGCTGGGGTCCTTGGGTGGGCACACGGCCGCCCATCACGTCAGACTGAACCACCTCTGCCGTGCTCCCCGCAGCTCACCATCATCTTCAAGAACATGAAGGAATGCATCGACCAGAAGGTCTACCAGGCCGAGATAGACAACCTCCCCGCAGCCTTCGAGGACGGCTCGGTGAACGGTGGCGAGCGGCCGGGCGGCAGCAGCTTGGCCATCCGGGAGCACAGCCCCGGGCAGCACGTGGAGATCCGCGCCGAGTACATCGGCACCACCATCGCCGTGCGGCAGGCCGGCCGCCAGCTCTCCTTCGCCATCCGAGCAGCAGAGGAGGTGGCACAGGCCTTCACGGAGGAGCAGGACCTGCAGCTCTGCGTGGGTGGCTGTCCCCGCAGCCAGCGCATCTCCCGCAGCCAGTGCTGCCGCGGCCGAGCGGCTGCCGACGCAGCGCGGGCGCTCTGCAAGGAGCTGCTGCCCGTGGAGGACGTCTACTTCCAGTCATGCGTCTTCGACGTGGTGACCTCGGGGGACATCAACTTCACCATAGCGGCCCGCGGAGCACTGGAGGATGCCAGGGTTTTCCTTCCCAACGCGGAGAAGCTGCACATCTTCCAGGCAGGGGCAGGCTGCCCACGCATCTCTTCTTCCTTCCTCCTCCCCCTCCTCCTCCCCCTCAGTCTTTGGGCTCTTGGGTTGCACCTTTAGCTCTTGCTGGCGTTGCATACAGCACAGAGGGCACAGCTAGCCCACCCGAAAGCGTAACAGGAGCTGGCTGCTGACTCAGGGCCATGCCTTGCAGAGCAAGGGCCTCATCTGCGATCAAGTGTCTGCAGCAGGAGGGAACCGGGCAGGCAGACCTTTGGGGAGAGAGCGCTGGAGACAGCGGGGAGAAAGCAGTTTGCTCGGCACAAACGCCCTGATTGAACCCCGTTCCTCTCCTGGAATGCAGATCACAACTTTATGTTGGACTCTGGTGCATCTTTTCCTAAAGATGAGGACATTGCAGCTGCATCAAAG
>WBMW01004215.1:0-15982 GCA_013396635.1 Penelope pileata
CTCTTATCTACTAAACACACTAAGTATTCTAGTTAGCTCGGCCAGGGGTGTGTTTTGTGGAGACCCCAACTCATTAGGACAGTCCTGACTTCTTGAATAGTCTGGCATTTAGGAGAGCACATCAAAGCGCACGGAAAGGCAAGGCAGAGCAGAGAGCTAGATGCAAGATCGGTGGGGCAAAGCTGCAGAAAGGAGGGGGAGAGCTGGGGACCAACGGTGAAAAGGTGGGGGGGAGCTGGGTCAGATCCGGGGGACCAACGTGGGGAGCCCCAGCTCCTAGAGGAAGGGAGGAGAAAGAAGGAGCAGAGCTTAGGAAACGGAAGGTGATAACTAGGGTAGAGCTAGGGCACCAGTGGAGTGCTCCATGCCTTTTCTGGCGTGTGCTGGTCCTGGACTTGGGTCCACAGCTCCCTGACCAAAGCGGCTCCAAAAGCTCTCACGCTCATGGCTGCACAACCTGCTTTTGCAGCAGGGCGGGAGCAGCGGCCGGTGGCTTCCACATTATGGCGTCTCAGGAGGATCAGAAAGAGCGGTGTCCCAAAGCATGCTGGGAAGTGTAGTCTGTTATTGGGAGGCCATTTTGATTGTGGCGCTAAGCATTTCCGGTCGGCCATTTTGGTAGTGGCAGAAGTTGCACTGTTGGCGGCCATTTTGGAGTTATTAGGGTTAGGGTTAGTCCTTTAGGACTTTATGGTTTTTCATGTTAGGACATTAGGACTTTAGGGTTTTCAGTGTTAGTGATGCAGTGTGTGCATATTTAGTAGAAAAGGTATCTTTCCAGTGGGGTGTGGGCATATCCAGTAGAAAATGTATCTTTCTAGTGTGGCCATATCGAACTGTTACAGTAACAGAAGACAGTGAAGTTGTTGAAACTGTGTGAAGGAGCGCTGACCTTGCCAATGGAAAAAAAACTGTCTTCTGGCGACGGGAGCGAAGCAGCAGATAGTGCCTCTGGCAATGAAGTAAAATTACACAATTGCGAAGACGATCATAGTGAAGAAGACTCCCAGATGACCACTGGGCAACCTCCAGAGCTGCCCCACACAACTTCAATGCATGCACGGGATGACATTAGCATGTATTCATTAGTTCCCGGAATAATCTTGTATATGTATAGAATTCTGGGAAATGTAGTTTTTATGCATATTTTTGTATGTAGATAAGTGTGTTCTATAGTGGAGTATCTCCCAACGTCAAAATAAACAATGCTTGCTTTCCAATTACCAAATTGGTGTTAGAAAGTTCATTTCTCCATTTTGGTGACATTAGGCCTTCAGAAGGTTAGGGTTAGTTTTAGGGTAGGGTTATGGTTAGTGTTAGATGTAGAGTTAGGGCTAAAGTAAGGGTTTGATTTAGGGTTAGTTGTAGGGTTAGGGTTTGTGAGAGCAGTGAAAGTTGTGTATCTGAATTTATACTCTCTCTTTAAGTGACATTGAGAAAATGATGGAGTGGATTAGATTAGTGGAAAATGAGAAGTGGCTCAACATCTATGTCCAGAGGTTGTGACCAGATACACTTAATTGACCATTCAGTACTGCTTGTGCAAAAGGTGTCAATATCATGCTAGTAATGTTTAATTAATTCCTTAATCATCTGTATGATTAGATAGGGTGCTTAAGCAGCGGGGTTGGACTAGGCAGTCTCCAGAGGTCCATTAAGACACAAATGTACGATGGCACAGAATCACTGGAAGAGAAAAGAAAAAGTACATTCTAAGACAATCTGCTTCCATCTCTGCTTTCCAAGCCATGGTTCAGAGATCTGCTGTGCTAAAGCATGTCTGTGTTAGGCTGAGTGCCTGGTGAGAACAGAGGGATGTGTCCAGAAGACCACATAAAGTATTCTGGTCAGATTCAGACTTTTGTCTAGAGGAACACTGCCAATATCAAGGAGATTTTGGAGCAGGCAGGAGAATGGGTCACAGGGAAGGGGAATCCAACTCTTGTTGGGAGATGGTTTTAGGTTGTAGCAAGTACATAAGCCAGGACAGTAAAGAGGCAAGAGGATAAAGGGACAGCAACAGTCGCTGCCAAACAAGAGTAAGGAAGTTTTGGGAGTGATTGATGTTAATGATAACATTATAAAGACCTAATTTCTTTGTTCAGCATGAAGCCCCCAAGTCTGCCAGTAGCCACATGTGCCTGCTGTGCTTGGTATTGCAACATGGAAGGAAAGGTGTAGATTGGCATATTAATATCTTTAGGAGCAATAACAAATTATTTATATATTTATTCATTCATTTACACATACATGCTTTCACTCCCCTGGATCTTGCTGTTTTGTAGGGTTCTGTGTCTATGTTTGTGCATTCACCAGCACATCTACCTCAGTTTCTGCCAAGTTTTAGGAAGAGCTGAGGGTTTCAAGCAGAATGAACTGTGTCTCAAAGCTATCTGAGCTAAGGGATCTCAAACTCAGCTTTGAAAATGGAAAGATGTGATGACAGGCTCCTGAAATCCCAACCAAGTAGTTTTGGAATAAGAGTGGAAAGAGAAGTATCCAGGGAACATTGAAACAGACAACAAGCATCAACCTACTTCTTTCCATAGACTGTTAATCCATGATTATTTTCTCAGAAAAGAATATATTTTATTTACAATTAATTTGTAAATTAACAAATTATCCAATTCCAAATTAACAAACTATCCAATCAAAGCCAATATATGACACAATCATATGCATTATCTCAGAGCTTTATTTTATGCCATTACTGGGAACACTGAACTTTTACCCAGTTCTTCTTTTGGATTAATACCACAAGTCGTGAGGGCAGAAATTGTTGGAGATCAGATGAAGAAATTGCAGTTGCTTGCCACAGTTGCACATCTGATTTCAAATCTGGGCCAGATCTAAGTCCTGGTCAGACTCAGCGGCCTCTTTCAGAGACAAGGCTGTGAAGCTTTGTTTCTTAGAGTGAGTGTGCTGATACTTTCTATGTACCCTAGCAGCACCTCACAGCCAAGAAGGCCATTTGGAGCTGCTATTTCCTTTCCTTCCTCTATTCATTGCATGCTATGCTTTCATAGGCCAGCAGCAGGGCTTAAAGACCATGGAATAGACTGTAGCACCTTTGGTGCATAACTGTCTTACACATCCTGTCAAGATGGGAAATTTAAAAAAAAGCCTTCTGGAAACAACTGGAGAAAGCTGAACTGACCAGAGTCTGTATCCATCCCAGCTGGACACTTCTGTGAGTCCTCAGCATGCAATCATTGAAAGACACTGGGGAATTGTTAATGACCAGCGCTCTCACTTTGGAGTTCAACCATGTGCAGGAGTCTCCTCATTACACAGATGGCAGCATAGTCACATGAGGAAAGGCACTTCCCCTCCAGATGCCCATGTTACTTATTTCTTCCACACTAGGGCACTCAAGTCAGTGTCAGCACATTGAAAGGATGGCAGGTAGACAGCACTCCAGATGCCAGCCACCAGCACGGAAGGCAGCGTGGACTCAGGGAAAAAGCCTCTCTCTTCTTTTGCTGAATCCCTGCAGGATCTGGTGCTGCTGACTGGGGCTGACACAGAGGGTAAAGTGCTCTGCACTGACTCAAAATGGCTTACAGCACTGTGGCTCATGTCTTTTAGACTCTGCATTCAGCTCACATTTATTTTTGTACTTAGCATTTTAAGACCAGGAAGGAACTCCAGCAGACCATGCTAGTTCTTGCATAACAGATGTGGTTGCTGCCCTTTCTGAGCTGAAGGACTGCTGTCAGACCTCATCCACCTCACAGCCTAGGTTAGAAGGATCTCATGCTTGAATCAGAGGATCTTGCTTGAAGCAGAGCTGCTTCTGAAGTTAGATCAGGCTACTCAGGACAGGTTCACTGCTTATAGAAACCCTAATTCTGTACAGAATATATTATTTAAGGACTTTTCCTGTTTTTCTATACAAAAAGTATGCAGCAGTGGTTTCAAAGCATGTTCTGTACATGTACCCATGGTATTGACTTCAGCTTTAGATATTAGTGACAGTAGTCCCTAACTGTGGGCCAGTCATCTTAGCCTGCCAAATCTCAAGCCCCATATTACGTATTCTTCAAAGCAAATGCCCTTCTGTCCCTCTCCTAATCTTTCAGGCACTGCTGCTCACTAGCATTCAATTCCTGGTCCCTGCTAACCAACCAAACTATTTTTGTAGCACTACCTATTGAGCACCTCCACACATCTTTGAAAGAAATTCTCATAACACCCTAGTCAGTGCTTATGGACAAATACTTAGACTTCATTTCAGGAAAAAAAATCAGTACCTTAGGATCAAACTTAAAAGAGAAGACACACACATGCACATATATACACTGGCAGAGCAGAGGAGGTATATGCCTTCCCTGGGGCCTCAATTCCAAGACCTACACTATGCTATCTGTGCACAAGTGCACTAAAGTGCAGTGGATGTTAGGAAATCAGAACATTTCTGCATTTGGAAGATATAATTCCAATTATGACCAAACTGTCAAGAGAGATGTAACAAAAACTGTTTAAAACATACTTCCGTAAACTTGACCAGAGGTCAGTTTTGTATTGTTCAGGAAAGCATTTGAATGGTAAGTTATGACAGTGGTGGGCATGAAATGAAGGCAATGCTGTTTTTGGACTGAGGGGAGCATTCAAAACAAGCTAGTACAACTCTGCAGTCACCATAATCTGTTCTGGAATTTTTAGCCTGTTCTGAAGTCCTTGTTCTAGCATTTTATTTTTGCCTGTCTCTTTCTTCTTTGGCCTACAGGCCTGAGTGTTAAATTCAAAACACTCTGTTCTTTCTTTTCCATTCAAGATGCTGCTAGGGACACCTTCTGTTGCTGAAGTTCTGCTTTGTGGATTGCTTCATACCCAGGTCCAGACCTTAAACCCCACTCACCAGCATGCCCCCTTCAGACACTGGTGTCCCTTGCCTAGTGGAAACCACCACAGGCAACCAACCCAAGAGTCAGAATTTTCTTGATAACAGATGCCAGCCATGATTTCTTTGCAGAGAGCACTTCTCCAGTGCTAGCCAGATCTCAGCTGTTGGCCATCATTCCCTCCCGTCGGAAATGCTTGGAGCCCAGCAGGTTCCCGGAGAGGGCGGGCGAGACTGAGGATGACCAGAAGCCCTGCAACGACGCGATTCAGCAGCAGGTGGCAGTACATGGTCACGGATGAAGACTGAACGTACACTTCCCTGTTGCAGGTGCCAACAACCCAGATGGACTTGCAGACCAGACAAGGAGAGCATGGGAGAGAACTGAAACCCCTTACATTCCTAGAGCACAGGGCTCAAGATATAGGCAATTAATTCCTTCAGTGAATGTCTCTTCACACTGCTTCAAGTATTAAAAATCCCATCCCCTAAGAAAGCCAGCTGCTTCTATCACATCATTACTGATGCCATCCTATAATGCCTGAGAAAGAAAAGGAAAGGCTAGTTATTTTAAGTCCCTGATTAGTGTGCCCCAGACACAAGTGATGCAAACAGCTGACCTCACTCACAAATGGACAAACATAGCTCTGCTCTCAAGCGACTATGAACAGACTGCTGAGGAAAGCCAACTTTAAGCTCTTCAAGGACCTACTTGAAGTTATCCCATGCACTAGAGTCTTGGAAGGAAAGGGTGTCCATGAGAGTTGGTCAGTGTTTAAACATCACTTCTTCCAAGCTCAAGATCGGTGCATCCCTAAGAGTAAGAAATTAGGGAAAGGAGCTCATAGGTAAAACCAAAGGGAAGAGGAAGGTCCAGAAAATGTGGAAAAAGAGCCTGTCACCTTGGAAAGAGCGTAAGAATGTTGTCAGGGCCTCTAGGAATGCAACAAGGAAGGCCAAGGCCCACTTGGAATAAAAGCTGGCAAAAGAGGTAAAGGATAAAGCTCATAGGTAAAACCAAAGGGAAGAGGAAGGTCCAGAAAATGTGGAAAAAGAGCCTGTCACCTTGGAAAGAGCGTAAGAATGTTGTCAGGGCCTCTAGGAATGCAACAAGGAAGGCCAAGGCCCACTTGGAATAAAAGCTGGCAAAAGAGGTAAAGGATAACAAGAAAGGTTTTTTAAAGTATGTCAACAGTAAAAGGAAGACTAGGGAAAATGTGGGTCTGCTGTGAAATGAATGGGTGGCCTGGTAACAAGGGGACACTGAGGAGGTGGAGATACGGAATGCCGCCTTTGCTTCATTCTTTACTGCAAAGGCTGCTCCTTGGGAATCCTGGACCATGGAGGTAANGAGCCTGTCACCTTGGAAAGAGCGTAAGAATGTTGTCAGGGCCTCTAGGAATGCAACAAGGAAGGCCAAGGCCCACTTGGAATAAAAGCTGGCAAAAGAGGTAAAGGATAACAAGAAAGGTTTTTTAAAGTATGTCAACAGTAAAAGGAAGACTAGGGAAAATGTGGGTCTGCTGTGAAATGAATGGGTGGCCTGGTAACAAGGGGACACTGAGGAGGTGGAGATACGGAATGCCGCCTTTGCTTCATTCTTTACTGCAAAGGCTGCTCCTTGGGAATCCTGGACCATGGAGGTAAGAGAGAGCATCTGGAGAATGGAATGCTTCCCTTTGGTCGAGTGGGATATGGTCAAAGAGCATCTAGCCAAAATCAATGCACACAAATTCTTGGGCTCCAATGGGATGCACCCACATATGCTGAGAGAGCTACCAGAGGTGATTGCTGAACTGCTCTCTATCATGTTTGAAAGGTCACGGAGAATGGGAGAGGTGCCTGAAGACTGGAAAACAGCCAATGCCACTCCATTCTTCAAAAAGGGCAAGAAGGAGGATCTGGGAAACTACAGGCCTGTCAGCCTCACCTCTGTCCCTGGAAAGGTGATGGAACAACTTGTTCTGGATGCCATCTCTAAGCAATTGGAAGAACAGAAAGTTATCAGGAGTAGTCAACAAGGATTCACAAAGGGGAAATCATGCTTGACCAACCAGGTAGCATTCTGCAATGTCATCGCTGATTGGATAGATGGGGGGAGAGCAGTGGATGTTGTCTACCTTGACTTCAGCAAGGCTTTTGACACTGTTTGACACAACATCTTTATAGTGAAGCTTAGAAAGTTAGGGATATTTGAGTGGATGGTGAAACGGGTTGAGTACTGGCTGACTGGCAGAGTTCAGAGAATTGCGATCAGTGGTGCAAAGTCTAGTTGCAGGCCTGTAACTAGTGGTGTTCCCCAGGGGTCGATACTGGGTCTGGTCTTGTTCAACATCATCAGTGACCTGGACAAACAGATAGAGTCCACCCTCAGCAAGTTTGCTGATGATACAAAGCTGGGAGAAGTGGTTGACATGCCAGAAGGCTGTGCTGCCATTCAATGAGACCTGGACAGACTGGAGAGTTGGATGAAGGGGAATCTGATGACGTTCAACAAAAGCAAGTTTAGAGTCTTGTACCTGGGGAGAAATACCTGCATACATCAGTACAGGTTAGGGGCTGACATGCTGAAGAGGAGCTCTGCAGAGAAGGACCAAAGAGTCCTAGTGAACAACAGGTTGGCCATGAAACAGCAGTTTGCCCTTGTGGCCAAGAAGGCCAATGGTATCCTGGGGTGCATTAAAAAGAGTGTGATCAGCAGGTCGAGGGAGGTGATCCTTCTCCTCTACTCCGCCCTGGTCAGGCTTCACCTGGAGTACTGTATCCAGTTCTGGGCTCCCCAGTTCAAAGAAGACAGGGATCTCCAGCAGAGGGCAACAAAGATGATAAAGGGCCTGCGACATCTCCCGTATGAGGAAAGGCTCAAAAACCTCGATCTGTTCATCCTGGAGAAGACTAAGAAGGGATTTTATCAATGTTTATAAATATCTAAAGTGTGGGAGGCAATTAGATGAGGCCAGACTTTCCAGTGGTGTGTAGTGACAGGACAAGGGGCAATGGCCAAAGACATAGGAAGTTCAACACAAACATGCTTAAGAGCTTCACAGTGAGGGTGATGGAGCACAGGAACAGGCTGCCCAGAGAGGTTGTGGAGTCTCCTTCTCTAGAGATATTCAAGACTTGTCTGGACGCCTACCTGTGCGTATGTAATGTGCCTACCATTGTGAATGTTCGTCAGCGGCCCAAGCATGGGTATGGACACAACTATAGATAATGGCAGTTGGAAAATTAAGCTTTGGAAGTAGTAGGGTGCTGACTTTCAATAACCACTGCATCTTGCAATGTGTTTTTCCTGACTATTAGCACAAACAAAGCTATAACCTTGGAAGTGACTCTAGACTAAGAACTTATTGTTCAGAAAACATAACAAGCACCCAACAGATTGCCTAGGCTTTGAGGCGTTAAAACGTGTTAACCCAGTTGTGCTCCCTCCTAGAGCTGAGTAGGCTTACGCTGATTTAACAGGAACTTTAGGTTCAGATTCTGTTACCCCACCACTAAACAAAACAAAATCTTTCTGAGATATGTGTGTGTTCTGTTTGTTTTTCATTTCCTACATTTGACTTCTTCATCTCAATTTCTTCAGGAGTCTGTGCACAGCAAGAAAGTTTTGTTATAGCTTGAAAGTTTGTGCTTGCTTGTGTGGCTGTAGTAGGAATAGTTACTGCACAGCTGTGAGACGAGTTTTAAATCATAGAGTGTGAGCTGGGGCGTGAATCATATCTCACCTCAACTATAGCAGCTGCAAAAAAACAAAAAAAGAAAAAAGAAAAAGACTACCAATAACCAGACAGCACTAGGATCTTTCCTTTGATCCTGAGTTTCTTTGCAGCATCCAGGACATTTTTCTATCTGCTACAGTACAGTTCTCATTTGGCCAAAACAAGAAAACAAGCATGAATTTTCCTCCCCTTTGACCACAGTCCCTCTGAGAGCAGGTTTTCGCAGCTGTCCAAGGACACCAGTTGACTCATTACGTGGAATGTAATAGATGTTCAGGAGATGGTGTTGAGTTTGATGTGCTGATCCATATTGAAGTTCCGGCATTAATCCTTTATCTCAAGAGCACGATTGTCTGCAACATCAGAGACTATGTATGTGTCAAGCAGCCTGCACCCAGCAGAAGCTGGATTAGATGAAAGCAATGGCAACAGAATGCGCAGGAAGAGATGGAAGATTCAACCAGTCTGGTAACAAGCAAAGTAATTTTATAGAATACTCTGAGTTGGAAGAGACCCACAGTGACCACCAAATTCAAGCCCTGGCTCCACACAAAATTCAAACTCTACGTCTGAGAGTGTTGACCAAATGCTTCTGCAACTCCAGCACCTTGGTGCTGAAGGGAAAAGCAGAATAAGGTGTCCTTGCAAAATAAAATAAAATGAAATTTAGAAGAATAAGGGGTCCCTGCAAAACAAAATAAGGCTGGTAAAGAAAATGCTGAGAAGAAAGAGTTTCCGTCACAAGGATCTGGTTAAACAAACTTACCTTGAGACATATGGCAGGAGAGGCCAGCTTAGCCCCTGCTTGTAAGTCTTGCTTGCTTGACAAAATAAGAGAGGGACTCTCACAAACAAGATATAAATTGGGCAAAACAACACACTCTGAATCCAGATTACAAAGTATGTATAGATAAAGAAAACAAGCGGGAGTAGCTATGGGGGGGATGAGGTAGGCAGATTAAGAAGAATATAACCCCAAGTACCTTAGCCAGTGGGGAAAGGGCGAGGTCACTATAGTGTTGGAGTTCAGAGATAAAAAGGGGTCTGCCTACTCCAGTAATTCAAGAGACCCTACAGGGAAATGCCCCAGTAGACTCTCCCTTTATTCAAATAAAGTTTCTTTTCAGGACTCCTCTGTCTTCTCTTTGAAAATTAAATTCTGGCAGCTAACATTTTTCTGTACAGTGCTGTGATCACTGCCCTGAGGAGCCTGTTTCAGTGCCCAACTACCCTCTTGATGAAAAGCCTTTTCCTGACCCTCCCTTGATGCAACTCCATACTGTTCCCTCAGGTCCTGTCGCTGTCACTGGAGAGATCAGCACCTGTCTCTCCACTCCCCTTGTAAGGAAGCTCTAGGCCACCAAAAGGCCTCTCCTTAGTCTTATCTTCTCTAGGCTGTCACAGACAACTTCTCTACCCTGCAGACCCAGGGCAAGGGAAAGATTGTTCCTGGTGAATGCCATTTAGAATGGAAGAGGATTTAAACAAGACAGGTCAAGCTGTTGCATTGTAGCATGCACTAGTAGGCCCCACAGTGAGGAAGGGCTTGAGGACCAGGAAGACCTCCAGAGAGGACAAAGATCTCCTCATTAACTGTTCTTCCGGTTATCCATGCTTCTGTACCTCCCACAGATATACCTCAACCTCAAACTCCTTCTACTCCAAAGAAATATCCTCTTAGACTACTCAACCCTTTTTGTTTTGAATGCGTACTGGAAAGTTAGTTAAGCTTCACCATAGCACATGGACATGGCCCTTCATTTTCTACCTGCTAGGACCTACCCAGTATACCCACACAGTATATTCACCAAAAATGGATAACAGCTTTGCTCCTAGATGTAAAGAAAGAAAGAGGCATTTTTCAAGGCCACAAGAGCTGCTAGATCTTTGAAAAATAAACCAGTAAACACTGGTACCAGTCAAACACTGCACATAAAAAGTTAAGACTTCTCACCTTTAGCCAGGGCACAAGACTTCTGCGATACTTTAAACACTACAGATGCAGAACTTTGTTGTCCAGCAGACAAACACTGAGTCAATGTGGCTGTGCAAAAAGAGATGGCTGTGATCAGTCTTGACCACACCACATCTATAAGAATACATGCCTCAAGCATACATTCATAGAATGCCTTGGGTTGGAATGGACCTTAAAGCATCTAGTTCCAACCCCCCTGTCACAGGCAGGATTGCCAACCACTAGATCAGATTGCCTAGGCTCCATCCAACCTGGCCTTGAACACCTCCAACCTCTGGGGATGGGGCATCCACAACTACTCTGGGCAACCTGTTCCAGTGCCTCACCGCCTACTGAACAAAAAAAAAATTCCTCCTAACATCTAACCTAAATCTCCCCTCTTCTAGTTTAACAAATATTCCCCCTTGTCCTATCACTGTGTGTCGGTATAGAAAGTCGCTCTTGTTTATCAGCTGCCTTTAAGCCATGAAAATCTCCTCAGACCCTTCTCTTCTCTAGGCTGAACAAGCTCAGCTACTTCAGCCTTTCTCCATAGGGGAAGTGCTTCAGTCCTCTGATCATCTTTGTGACACTCCTCTGGACATGCTCCAACAGCTCCATGTGCTGGAGGCCTCAGGCCTGGTGCAGTACTGCAGGTGGGGCCTCAGGAGGGCAGAGCAGAGGAGGACAATCACCTCCCTCACCCTGCTGGCCACCCTCTTTTGATGCAGCGCAGAATACAGTTGGTCTTCTGGGCTGCAAGCGCACACTATTGGCTTGCATAAAACTTTTCATCCACTAGGACCCCCAAGTCTTTTTCCACAGGGCTGTTCTCAATGAGTTCTTCTCAGTCTGTACTTATGTCTGGGATTGCCCTGACCAAGGTGCAGCACTTTGCACTTTCTACATCTTCTGGAGAACTGGCTGCGTGGACTCAAGTCCAGTATAAGGAATACAGGTGTCCAGCTTGGAGACACCTCAGCAATGCCCTATTCCTCCATTGCCTGCAAGCTGTATTTAAGCTAAGGCTCACATCCTTGATCCCTGTCAGACAGTGCAGCCACATCCATGCCTGGCAATGTATCCTGCTGATCCAAATCCTCATTCTGACCTGCTCTACCTTCCTGTTTAGATACCACAGGACCCTTATTTTTTAGAGAAGCCACTGTCCCTGCCTGTATTGCTGACTCAGGTCTCAGTTTGCTCTCCTTTCAAAGCAGCCTGCCCTTGCTGTGTCCTGACAAAGGGCCCACTCACTTCATCTCTGCAATCAGCAGAGACTGCTTCCCATTCACAAGCATTGTGGGAATTAATTCTGACAAACACCTGCAGGCTGTAAAGCCTCTGATGTCTGAAATGCTAATTGGCAAGGCAACTAAAAGTTTCCTCATTTAACAGTTTTATCCACATTCCTGTCAAGAAACACACACACCCCCCTAGTCAAGTCTGCTTTCCATGTTGTTTTTCAGCATCCTCCCCCCCCCAGTTTGGAACAGCCATAGGTCATTGTTACGTCCTTCTTCCACTCTCATGCTTCATTGCCCAGACAGGGGCTGAACTTCATTCACTTCTAGAGCTGCTCTTGTCCAATGTGCAGGCAATAACTCACTTGCAGAAGAACAAGTAGGCTAGTGGGATCTTGCTGGAGATCTTCAATTCGCAGTGCTTCTAAAACAACAATTTGACAACTTCAAAGACTCACAACATTATTTTCCCCAAGATTACTTGTTTAATTACCATTTCACCAGTACATTTTATGCTTTATACACATATCTTTAATTTTTGCATCTTTAGCTTTTCAAATACATAATATATTATCTCCAGAATACTAAGACAAGACGGAGGAGGCTCCTAGTTAGCTTTAATTGATGCTATGAACTTTTCTTGTTTGGGGAACTGATACATAGTTGAAATGACAGGGCTGGCCAGTGATATGAGAGGGGAAGAGGGGGGGAGCCCAGCAGAGTCCATGGCTTAGCTAGCATATTATAGCCATCCACACAACCTGAGCAGGCAAGGAGCTTAAGTACAACGAGACTGACAGAAGTGACTTAGAAGGCAGGGGGGCAGGTGAGGGAGGAAGCAGGGGTAACACCAAGAGAGTCAAGGTATCAGGATTAAATGGGTACTTAAAATACTACCAAGAGTGATTCGATCCCCAATCCATAAATGGAACTACAGCAACTTAAGAGCTATTTTCAAAAATAGTTTTGCTTCTGAGAGTGATGCTCTTGGTGGAACTTAGTCTGTAAAATGTCCTCAGTGTATTAAGAATATACAGCAGACCTCAGAGCTTTGCAAGCACGAGGTACATACAACTAACTACTCTCTATTTTAACATTGTCACCAGGAAATCTTAGTCCCAAAGCGCACAATTTACTTCCACAGGTGTGCTAGCAGAGCACATCCCAGTTACAGAAGTGTTGCTGCTGGCTTAGTGTTGAAAATGGGAAGAAGACTTCTAGTCAAGTACCAAAACACTAGTGTTCTAGTAACCAGGTACAGAAATAAAAGGGTCATTGCGACCATCATCCTGGATAGCGTTTTGGTTTAACACTTAGCATGGAGGTCCTTGGGAGATTTCCAGCCTGCTTACAGGCTTTGCCCAGGGTTATAAGCAGACTTACACCCCAGATTCCATTCACAGCTGCTGAAGATGAAATAGTGTATAAAGGGTTTTCAGAACTTTTCCGAAGAGAACAGAACAGAGTAAAGGCCTTCTACTTCTAACACCCTAAGCCACACAGGAAACAGAGGATTTTCAGGACACATTAAAAAATAAAAATAAAAATAAAAAACCATTTCCAAAGCTACAGGAACCCTAGAAAAATAACCTTAGAAGAAAATCCACAAGGAACCCAGGTGGGATAATTTAGCTGTCACTGTTCAAGATTTGGCCTACTATGCATTTCTAAATCGTAAGTAAGAGCTGAAAACAGGAAACTGACTGTTCCTTCACTGGAAAATAACCTGCTGTTCCACCATGGTTCTTACTGTGGCATGGATATGCAGTACTTCTAAGACAGTACAAACTTACAACAAGTATGGCTTGACAAATACAAGGCCAGAGCTCAGGAGATGACTGTTGCAGGAACATGAAATGCTGAGTGACGGGATAACCTGGTTGTCATCTAGTGCAAGTAACTACCTAATTATAAAACCACGTGCTTTTTTTTTTTTTTTTAAAGCTATTTCCAGTTAGTTCACTGGCAATATGAGGCTTCTGCATGAAGGAGTGGGGGAAAAAGAGTGATACAAATTCCTCCAGTGAATCTACAAGCCAAGCAAGGAGCCTCATAATGGGGTGCCCAGCTGCAGCTAAAGCTTAGTTGCAGCAGGTCTACTCAAGGACTTGCAAAACTCCTCCCATCAGAGCACAGGAACATCCAGTACTATCAAGAATTGCACCAAAGAAAGGAAGAGTAGTACATGCATGGCAAGATTCACTCCTTACCAAAGAAACAGCTAATCGAACAGGTTTTGTGTTGACTTGGGAGAAGTATGATGTCTCCTTACAGCTTCCATTTACAAGTTGCAGCTTTCAGCACTGTAGGCCAAGCTGCAATGACTCAAGCTGCTATTGAAAGCAGATGCAGAAAGCAACAATCTGTAACCAGAGAAAATTTAAAGGACAAGGAACCCAGAGGCACCTACTCAGACTCCAACTGTACCCAACTTCCTCATGATTCTTGCTTTCCTTATATGAAACAATGGGGAAGATGAGCTAGGACGTACCATGCAACAGCCAAGTGGGTAAAAGAGATGAGGCTCTCTCTCCTCCTTGCTCACCTTGTGAGAAGTCAGTATACTCTCTTTAGGTTCAGCGGTTTCACTGTGGTAGTAAGTTTTGACAGAAGTAAAGACCTGGCTTAAAACAGGATTGTCCTGACTCATTTTTGATTGCAGACTAGAGAGGTTTGTACCCCCTGTGACTCCATTTGGTGCCTCTAGAACCTCTTGGTCAACAGTTTGCTCTATTCCACCACATTAGTCATTCAGAATTGGACCCAGTTGGATTGCTGAGGAGTCTGACTGGGAACAGCACTGAAAGAAAGAAAGGACAATCAAAGGAGGGCCTCTATCAAAACTTCTTAATTCACTACTCTTTTGCTACCTATCAGGATGTCACAGATCCTTTCACCACAGTTTACCTGGATGCAGTGCTGAAGTCTCCCCAGAGGTCTGTGGTAGCTGATGTTGGTGCCTTGGATGCAGACACAGGAGCATTTAAGTCTAACAGAGCATCTAAGGCACAAGAAGAAGAAAAATCTGTCATGGTAGTCAAGGAAAACACACAAACAAACAAAAACTATTGGATGCACTGGCACAGAATATTTGAATGAACTCTCTCCATCTAGAAGAAGGAAGGACTTTTTAAGGACTGAGTTTGTTTCAACAGCAACTCATTTTGCTGAATGTGCACTGAGCCTCCGGCTCCTGCTATAGGTTACTTTGTCTTCAAGAACCATTAGCTCTCCTGGAGCATATCAACAGGCAGACAAGCAAATACTATCCCCTCCCAGAAGACCTAAGGCTCAGACTCAGCCCAAGCACAGCAATCATAACAGTTGCTAAGCAGGCACCACTTTATCAGTACACTGCAGCCCAGCCCTATTCAGAAGCTTGTGATTTCTTCCCACTCAGAGCTGTATACAGCACTGCTAATGTTTCTAAATTCACAGGAGTATCATCAGCATTCATCTTGTGGTCATGTATTTCACTTCGCATCCAGAAGACTACAGCAACCTTTTTGTTACAGCCAAGTTCCACAATACTCTGTACTTTCTGGTCTTCGTACTAAAGCTACCCCTCGCCCTATTCAAAGTCTCTCAAGAAAGTGCTTTTCTGGCACCTTTCAACAACCACAGGCTTATCTGTATTTCCCTGTGGAAAGCAAGTAACTGAGCACTCCTTTTCTGAACACCCTACACAGCTCTGCCAGTGCCCCTAAAGTACATACAAGTTCTGAAGAATTCAAGTATTTAAATGTTGTATCCAACTGTGGTCATTTTGACCAATTCATTTGTTTTCTCCCTCTGCAAGAACAGCTACAATGCTATTCTCTCTTGCAAGGTTAGCAAGCTAGTATTATTAAACAAACGTGGAGATCTTCAGGTCAAAGACAGAAAAGCTCTCAGGGTACCTCATGTTTCATAAGCCTTTTAACTGTTCTGTTAATGTTAGATTGAACACCACTTCCCTGAAGCAGGCCTCTGTTCTCTGTATACACCTACTAGTGTTTGACAGACCATTTGATCTATGCTAATGTTTACCTGCATTGCTCATGTTACTGGATTTCAGTGTGGGTGGTGGTGTGACATGGCTAGTAATGCATGTGGAAGTAGGAGGAGGCATGGAAGGACCTGCAATTTTGCCTCCTGGTGGTGGTGGCAGCAGACTTAAGCCCCCTGATCCAGACACACGAGGCTTGGCTGCTCCTCCTTTCTTTGTTGTCATGTTCTA
>WBMW01004215.1:16015-65357 GCA_013396635.1 Penelope pileata
AAAAAAAAAAAAAAAGAGAGAGGACAAGTGAGGAAGAATCTCCACTGGCATATTCAGAAAAAGAGGCAGGGTCAACTAAGCTCCTTACCCCAATGTTCAGTTTGATGGTCTGCCCTTCCTTGAACCCTAAATCTAATTTGGGACGTGTGTCAGCTTCCAGGTTCTCCTTGGAGATCTCAGTCTCCTGCTTCACCCACCTAAAAGAGAGGAAAAGATAAGAGCCCATGTCAAATGGGAGCTGAGCTCAAAAAAAAAAAAAAAAAAGCAAAAAGAACCCATACCATCACAAACCCTCCTCCCCACCCTCTCCACCCCATCCCTCCCCAAAAAACGAACAAAACAAAACAAATACAGAAAAAAAAACCTTCGAAGCATTGTTCCTTTCCCCAACCTGCCAAAGACCTATCTTGCCTTATTAAATCAGTGTAGTACAGCAAAAAGCTCAGAACAACACAAACCCAAAAGACTGTCTAACACCGCACCTGTAGTGTCATATGACTTAAGTGTAAGACTTACAGATCAGACCTTGCAGGACTCTCAGCTTGCATGACAGTTGGCAGTACACGCTAGTGTCCCTAATGGAGCCAGAGCAGGGTTTCATGACCATCCCAAGGAAACCTGTGCTAAGTGAACACGTGCCACCACCCAACACATTCCAGGGGGCAGAAGAAAAACAGCATTCCAGAAAAGCACAACTCACTTGAAGTGATCCTGCAAAGACACATTGAAGTCAAAGGCATCACCACGATCCGTGAAACCAATGCCTATAAAAGCACTTCGTCCTAGCAGGGAGACAGAAGGAGTCACTGGAGGTGCCTTGCAAATGTTCATTCACTCCAAAAATCCTTTTGTTTCTCCTAAACCACTTTGTGCTACCTCCTTCTGATACATCTGCAGCTGAACACAAGCATCTCATAGAAGTCCATTGTTTCTAGCCTACAGGATACACTCTTCATGCCATGTGGTAGTCTCAGAAACTGAACGCTCTTCCCCAGCCCCTGGGCTCTGCGATGTAGAGAACCCTTCTATGTCAATCCTTCCCTCCTACCATTCCAGGCACTCTACCCAGCCTCCTGAGCACTCCCATCACTATCTCAATCCACCAAACACACATACAGCTCCACCAGGTTAAGTCTCCTGCACCCCTGGCACTTAGCATATACACGACACAACTCACCAGTCCCATCCTGAATCCGAATCACAAAATAACGGCTGGAATCCGTCACAGTCTCCACTGCAATGCCAGGATATTGGTCTATGGGAGCCTGAGCAAAGAGCTCACCTACAAAGAATTAGGTATTGAAGAGAGCAACCTTTTCCTAAAGCAAGTCCAGGGCTGTCATGAGCAGCTCTGGGCAAGCTTAGAAGCACAGGCTCTTAACCAGCAACCACAGTTACAGTTTCATCAAGCCACACCCATTCTCTTACCTGAAACCTTATCCTCTAGTTTTATATATGCAGTTTTGCCTTTGGAGGTGACACGAAGTCGCCCTGTCCAATCCGGATGGTCCAGTTTCCAGTCAGATGCCCTGAAAAGAAAGGCAACTATTCACTGACCATACCTCAAACCTTCCACTTCTTCCCAACTAGCTCAGCGAAAGTCCCTACTCCCAAACCTTCAACACATGAAGCTGCCTTCTCTCCTCAAACAATACACAAGGTCTCAGCTTCTCTGTGTTGCTGCCAGTCTATACACATGGCTCAGATTGGCCTGTCTTTCCCATAAAAGGGAAATATATAACTTCCAGAGAACATCAACCCTGTGTCTTTACAAGCTTATACAAGAGGGGAGGCTGAAATCCAGAAACTCAGAACAGTAAACCCAAAAGGGATTAAAAAACAATTTTTGAGCATCAGGAAGACTTAGAAAATCCATAGCATACAGAAACGCCACTCCAATATTTTACCCTATTGTTGTAAAACAATATCAAGTGTTTCTGAATCTAGAGGCAGCCATTTTGTACCAGGTTGAAATGAAGAAATAGACTCGACAGCAAGGATTCTCACTGTTAAGCAGGCATTCTTTATTAGCAGCGCCGAGCAGCACTGCGGATAGCTCCACCATAAGTGCTGCTGCCTGTTACAGAATTCCGAGCTGATTATATTCTTACTAGTGTTACATATTCATTATTTCTCTTAAAGATAATTAGCTATCTATACCTAATCCGAAAAATGATTTATTGTGTGTTCAGTCTCTTATTCCATGGTCTTTGCCATAATCTAGCATCCTTTTCTGGTACTACAGTCCCCTTTTTGTTGGTCTTCTCTTCCTTGGGTGGTCTTTTGATAGTCTTCCTCACTTGTCCTTTGGATGAACTTCCCACATTGGCGCATGCTCAGAAGGTAGATGCTCATTATAAGTGATTTATAGGTACCAAGACTGCAACTTTGGCCCGCTCAGCCATCTTGAACACCTGTTAGCCTTGAGTTGAAGACACATTGGACACTTTGCTTCTTTGTTTTGTCCACCCTTATCTGGGAGGCTCGCTCAAACTGGTCTTGCTTATCATTCGCACTGCACCCCTGCTGTGGTCGTTAATATCACAAACTAAGTGCAAGCAAAGCACTCTGTTAGTAGCCATGTTAGCACACATACATACACTGTTTCTGTTAGTATCTAACTCAGCACACATATACTGTACAAGTAACCAAACCAGGGCCGAGGCCCTGCTTCAAGGTGAAGCATGCCACCATCTTGATTGGCTCATCAAATAGACTGTTGCAGAAGGGAAGGGGGAACAAACAAACAAACAAACAAACAAAGGAAAAAAAATCACACCAACCTACAGTAGTTTACAATTGGAAACAAGCATCTATGGCCAGGTAGAGCATCCACATCAGCAACAGAACACCAAGACCAGCAAGTACCCATCAGTACTTCAGAGCAAAACAATTTCTCCAGCAAGTCTGTGGGAACAGCTCACAGTAACATTCCACCAGTTTTGGCTAAATACAGAGAAGGTATTCCTAACTCTTGAATCTACAGTATTTTCCTAAGAATCATGATGAACGCCTTCTGGCTTCCTTCCTGCTACTGTAAGAGCCAAATGGTCAAATTCAACATTTGTTTACTCCGTATCAGGGAAAAGTGCAAATTGAGAGCAGAAGTTGGCTCCACTTGGAAAAAGTGTAGCAAGTCACAGGCTCTTATGCCCTGTGTATGATTAGCTAGGCACTCCCCATTCCTCCACAGCACAGAAGGGAATGCTCCTAGCGTAAGGCACAGACAACACAACAGATGATTCAAATTTATCAGAAACATTCAGTATGCCACCTGTAGCTGAAGCCAGTAGAGCTAGTGGTGCTGTGGCCTCAGGAAAGCATCCCTGACCTGTTCGCAGCTAGAGCGCAGCTCAGCAGGCACTAGTGCCTACAAGAAACTGCCTCCCAAGCCCCTGCTTATTAATGCAGACAGGATCATGCCAGATGATCACTTATGCAAGTGCTAGAGAAAATGCGCTGTGTTAGCTGTGTCAGCTCTGCGTGGACAACACGAAAGGTTGGGGAAGAATGCACATCTATCACGAGGACAGCAGCTATGGGATAACCCTGAGCACACATCTGTGGAGGAGTATAAGAGAGGCCATTTTTACGGCTCCCAATGTTCTCTGACCCCGGCTGAACACTTAGCAAATCCGATAGCCCTGACACTACAGCACCGGCTAGGAGACAAGCAGAAGCGACAGCTGCAGCGCCCCACTTCCAATGGGGCACGAGGCACCGGCCCCGTCCCGACCACCCAGCCGGCTCCCACATCGGTAGCAGCGGCTAATGCCTTGCAGCTCCAGCCATCGGCTGCCGCGGGGACACTGCCACCTTGCTGCGACCACTGGCCCTCGGCAAGAACCCCCTCTCCCGCACCAGCGAGTGGCACCGCCACAAGGCCACCAGCCCCGAGGCCGGGAGCTAAGGGCTGGGCCAGACCAGGCAAGGGCAGCGACGGGGGCACTATGAAAGTGCCAAGGCGGAGCGGAGGCCGTGCACAGCTCCGCGCAGAGCACAGGCGCCCATCCCGGCCCCAGCCCTACACGCCCCTCTCACCTATATCCGCGGTTAGAAGTGCGCGGCGGGATGCGGTAGACGTTGACATCGGGCTTCACGCAAAGGACAGACTCATACTCAAGCTCAGCCGCCGCCATCTCAGAGACGAAACCCAACACCCTAGTGAGGGCCAGGGAGAGAAAGACTAATAAAACAGGGCGCTTCCGACCGCCATATTTGATGAGGGCACTCACCGCCTGGGGGCGCTGGTGAGGCCCTGTTGGTATCAGGCCACGTCGAAGGCGTGGAGGAAGAGATCTTGGATCCTGGCAGCAAAGCGCCCCGCGGGGGTGTAGCCATCTTGGAATCGGCTGTGACACAGCACAAGGGGGCCAGCGCCATCTTGGGTCCTGGCAGTCCCGTCTCCTCCCTACCCCCTACCTTCAGGGGTTGGAGTGGCCATGTTTGGTCCGGGCTGATGAAGTCGTGCCGGGCGCACTACTGAATCCGGGTGCCTTCCGTTTCGCTGAGATTCCGGACTGGCGCAGAAGGCAGCCTTGTCGGGGTTGGGCAGCTCGAGGCGGGTCTCGAGAGCGGTGTGGGTGCTGGTGCGACTCAGCGAGCTGCCTGGGGTCCGCCGACGCTGGCCTCGGTGCTGAGGTGCCGTGGGCGCAGAGGCTGCTCTGGAGCGGCGGTACCGCCAGGAGGAGCGGCCGGGCTTCCCACGGGGAGGCCGGGGAAGACCCTAGGCTGCCACGAAGGCCAAGGGGCAGCTTTCTGCCCGCCTAGCTGGCAGGGAGGGACCGGCGAGGAGCTCCAGACCGCAGTGGCACCGAACAAAAGATGATGGTGTCATGCTGAATGCTGAAAAGCCATTGCTGTGAGCATGCTGAAGCAGAGTTGGATTTTCATACAAGTATTTGGGGGACTTTTTCATTCATGTATGATCTGAGCAATGATTCTGGGTTCTTTTTGTTCTCTCCTTGCATTTTTGTTCTCTGCATTGTTACATCAAAATTTGGACTGCAAGTGAGAATCGTGTCATGTACTATGATCGTGTCATGTACTATGTGGCTGTGGGACTAGGAGGTCCTTGGTAAAACAGTAAACCAAAGAGAAAATACAGTGCAAACCACTGCGAGTTTTCCAGCTAAAGCTGATGAAAATACATGTTGAGTAAAGGTTAATTTCAGGAGAATGACTTTCCAGAAATGTGCCCAAAAAATGTGTAGATACTAATTTATTTATTAAGCATGGTAGGATAAAGATAGCATTTAAAGCTTTTTTTTTTTTTTAAATTACTGTCTTCTCAGTGAAGACTGGTGATGAAGTCTACTGCTATGCAGTGCCTGTGACTGAGTCTGTACTAAATATTTGCTCTGAAAACTCTGAGAAAAATCATAAGAAAGGTTTATGAACATAATTTTCTTTGTCCCCGCAGACTGGAAGACATGGCATGGGTTTGTTGTGCTAGGAAGTAATTTATGCTATCTATGCAAGACAGTGAGCATGGTTTATTGCTAAAAATAAAACAAAAAGTTAATGAAACAGCACTGAGGTGTTTTTTTTTTCTCTTTCTTTCCCTTCTTTCCCTTCTTTCCCTTCTTTCCCTTCTTTCCCGTCTCTCTGTCTCTCTCCTTCTTTCTTTCTTATATGGAACAGTGTTAATTAATGCAGTGAGAGCTGAAACTCTATCTGGAGGTTTTTTTGTAATTGGAGCAGCATGGTGGTAGCAGTCAAACAAGATGTCCTTGTGTCAAGCTAAGCATCCAACTAGCCCAGCATTCTATCTCTGACAGTGCCCAATGTAGAAAAACTGAATCAAGGATAGGGAGATTGTGTTGCTGATTCTATAGGTCTGGTAAGTGAAACTGTTCTGAAGTCAATAACAGGAACCGTCTTGAGACATTAAGATGAAAAAAATAACAAACTTGTAATTTAATTAGCATATCTAAAAATAACTGGCCTTGCTTTCAGAAGAAGGAAGAAGAACAGGAACAAGAGATGTGGACAGCTGTATGAGTAAATATGTAGGAACAATGTGTGACTGGTTTGAGCTAAGTACCTGACCAGACAATGAAATTACGCAAATGTGCAACTTTTGTTTTTATTTCTGCCAACTTGGTCTGCCTTCCTGAAGTTTGAGGGAAGGGCTGACACACACTGCTTTGTGGTGGATCTTGATGCCCAAAGTGCAGAGATCCATACTGTTATATGTGGGTGAAGAAAAGCATTGCCCTGCTAGGCTGCACGCTGGAGCAGACAAGTAAGTCCCACAAAGTTGTTCACTCACCCTTCCCCCTCCCAAATGGGATGGGGAAGAGAATTAAGGGAAAAATACAGTAGAACTCGTGGGTTGAGATAAAAGCTATTGACTAAGCAGAGAAAACAAAAGAAATAACAGTATATATCTATACAATAAAAAACAGATGATACACAAAGCAAGGGCCCACCAACCAATACCCAGCCAACAGCAGCCCCTCTCTCTGCTAAATGACTCTCCTTCCGTAAAGATCACATGATGTCATATGGTATGGAATGGCTGTTTGGTCAGTTTGGGTCAGCTGCCCTGGTCCTGTCCCCTCCCAGTTCCCAGCTCCTTGTGCCCCCCTAACTGCTTTGCTGAGGAACTGAATGCGTCCTTGGCTCTGTTCAACACTGCCAGGTGTTATCAGTTTTGTTTTTCTTCTGGGACCAAAACATAGCTTCATACCAGACCCTCTGAGAGAAGTAACTTCTGTTAGAAACTAAGACAGATACCTGTCTAGGAAGAGAGAGTTGAACACTTTTGTGCACCCTGCACAAGAACAAGTGGGAATATACAGAGCCAATTCTTAATGCAAACATGTGCCACAGTGTAAAAAAAGGCTCTGCCTCCCTGCTTACAGTCTGCCAGTGTTATATTGCTTGCCTCATTGCCACATTGAAGGCAAAGAGATTAATGAGAGGCAAATCTTGGAGAAGAACAGAGCAGAGCTGCTTAAAGATAGTATATAAAGCAGTACAGAATTACACTTTCCTGGTATACTAGCCCAGCAATCTGTAATGTAAGGGCTTTGTGGGCCTGAGGTTTGGTGTACGTTAATGAGCAACATTTTTTAGACTTTACTCCTTTGGATTAATCTAATTGTTTTTTAAACCTGTTAATACTTTTGGTTACTAATATAATCCCCTGAACCTCTACTCAACTCTTGTGAAACTCCATCTGGAGTACTTCATTCAGTTCTGGGGTACTTAGTACAAGACATGAACCTCTTGGAGGGGGTTCAGAGGAGGGCCACAAAGAGGATCAGAGGGCTGGAGCATCTCTCCTGTGAAGACAGGCTGAGAGAGTTGGAATTGTTTAGCCTAAAGAAGAGAAGGCTCCAAGCAGACCTTATAGAAGCCTTCTAGTACCTGAAGGGAGCCTACAGTAAAGATGAGGGACTCTTCATCCAGCAGTGTAGTGATAGGACAAAAAGTAGAGTTTAAAACTAAAAGAGTAGATTTAGATTAGATATAGAGAAGAAATTATTCATAGGCTAGTTATATGCCGAAAGAGTTTGCTCAGAGAGGTTATGGTTGTCCAATTCCTGGCAGTGTTGAAGGCCAGGCTGACATAGTGGAAAATACTCCTGGCTTTGGCAAGGGGGATTGAAACTAGATGATCTTCAAGGTCCTTTCCAACCCAAACCTTTCTTTGATTCTGTGATTCTAAATGGGTGTAACTATTTAGTAACTGGAAGACTTTCAGTTTTGTAATGACAAATCTGAAAAGATGTCAGTTTTAAGTCACATTAAGGTTTTAGTCAATTGGTTATGGTGACCAGTTGAGGCTATGCCTGTTGTGGTTTAACCCAGCAGCAGATGAACACCACACAGCCATTCACACACTCCCCCTCCTCCCAGTGGGATAGAGGAGTGAATTGGAAAAAAAAAGTAGAACTCTTGGATTAAGAACTATTTACTAAGACAGAAAAGGAAGGAAGAAAAATAAAAATAACAGTCATGATGTATGTATATATATATGTGCACAAAACAATTGCTCACCACATGCTGACTGATGCCCAGCAAGTCTCCAAGCAGCAGCCGCTCCCTTGGCCAACTCCCCTCAGTCTTATAGTTTTTTCACATGATGTTACGTGATATGGAATATCTCTTTGGTGAGTTTAGGTCAGCTGTCTTNTCAAGATAAATTTCAATACAATCATCCTCAAAGATATACTGATGGAATATGGGCTAGATAAGTGGACAGTGAGGTGAACTGAAAAGTGACTGAAGTACTGGGCTTGGAAAGAGGCGATCAGAAGAGCTAAATCCAATTAGCTGCAAGTTAATAGTGCTATACAGCAGCAGTCAGCGCTCATTCTGGTACTGATTAACTCTTTATTAGCAACCTGGATGGTGAAGCAGAGTACACCCTTAACAAGTTTGCAAATGATACAAAACTGGCTGACACACCAGATGGTTTTGCTGGCATTCAGAGGAACTTGGACAGGCTGAAGAAATGGGCAGGCAGGAACATAATGAAGTTCAAGCAGTTCTGGGCTTTCCAGTACAAGAGAGGCATGGACATAGCAGAGTGAGACTTGTGAAGGGCCAGTGAGAAGATTAAAGGACTGGAACATCTTTCATGCAAGAAAGAGATGTGATAGCAGGGACTGTCCAGTCTGGGGAGGAGAAAGCTCAAGGCTGTCTGATCAGTGTGTGTGTAAAGGAGATGGAGTCAGACTCTTCTCAGTGATGTCTGGTGACAGGAAGTGGGCACAAACTGAGAAATGGGAAATTCTGTCTGAAAGATGCAAGAAAACACTTTTTTACTCTGAGGATAGTTGAACAGAGGAACAGATTTTCCTGAGAGGCTGGGAAGTCTCCTGTGGAGACGTTAAAACAGTCCTAGGTAGTCTGCTCTAGCTGATCCTGCTTTGANGCAGAGTGAGACTTGTGAAGGGCCAGTGAGAAGATTAAAGGACTGGAACATCTTTCATGCAAGAAAGAGATGTGATAGCAGGGACTGTCCAGTCTGGGGAGGAGAAAGCTCAAGGCTGTCTGATCAGTGTGTGTGTAAAGGAGATGGAGTCAGACTCTTCTCAGTGATGTCTGGTGACAGGAAGTGGGCACAAACTGAGAAATGGGAAATTCTGTCTGAAAGATGCAAGAAAACACTTTTTTACTCTGAGGATAGTTGAACAGAGGAACAGATTTTCCTGAGAGGCTGGGAAGTCTCCTGTGGAGACGTTAAAACAGTCCTAGGTAGTCTGCTCTAGCTGATCCTGCTTTGAGCAGTGAGGTGTACTAGACAGCCTCCAGAGGTCCTTTCTGTGATTCTGTGAGTTAGAGCCTTCTAAGCTAACTCTCTCTAATAATCACGGAAGGGAGAGATCTGAAAGGCAGTAAATACATATAGTATGGTGATTTGGGATTACCATCACAGCTGCAAGTCAAAAGTCTGGCTTGATCAGAGTGACCATTTTCTGAAAGTAACAAAATGTCTTTTTTCCTCCTTGCACCATCTCCTTTAAATGTCTACATCATTAGCCTATTCCTTCTGAGGTGGGTGCAAAACACATCATTGGTTGAACTGCTTAAAATTTTAGTTGGCTTGGAAAAATGTAGAGATGGACTTCATCTTGTCACTGTCCAAAATGAGCTGGTTGTGACAAGGTTGACTGCAGGAGAGAGGTTTTAACTGAAGGAATCAGAGCTGGCCAACTGGGAGAGAAGGGCCTTCTTGCAAGGGAACTTTTAACTAGAGCTAGCCACTCACATGGTGGTGAAAAGGCTGTGCATCCCTTGGCAAACAGAAACCCATAGGAATATACTCCTCTCAACAGGACCATTCACCCAACCCACAGATCACTTTCTAACCACACCTCAGGAATCTCAGGAAAGATGGCAGCTGAGAATAGAAGCAGCTAGAGGAATTGTCCTTGCAGGCTGTGGATAGCTCATCCATTTTTGGGGAACAGCCAATTTCTGGCCTGCCTTCCTGTTTGCAGTTGCATGGCTTTTGGGTTTGAGTCAGCATTTGTGTGTTGCACAGAACAGATGACATGCTTGGGAGCAGAACTCCCCACGGCTGTGGTTTGTTTTCCAATCCAAAACCAAAATACTGAGGCCAATTCTTGTACACCCGAGCTTTGCCATTTCTGCTAGCAGTCTCTCGATTTCACAAAGTAGATGTGTTGGGGGGGAACACTATCATTACCCATTTGAAGTGCCTTACCTTTTCTTATATGCTGGCCACATTTTATGGCATCAGCATTTCAGTTGTCGAGTTGTACTGTTTCATCAGTGAAGTTCCTTTTTTTAAAAAAAATAAAAAACCAAAAACTACCCTGAAACGTCAAAAAACAGACTAAAATCCCTTTGATTCAACCAATTAAGGTTTGCTGAGTACAATGTTCTCTATTTGGTGAAGTAAATTTTCTCAAGCTAGCACAGATGCTGATCTGGATTGAAAAGAATACAGAATAAGAAATGTGATTAGCTAAATGAATGTGCTAATCTGATAAAAGATTAAGTGGCTACAAAATAACAGACTGGACACCTGATGGCATCATGCCAGAGTGTGTATTTATGAAATAAATGAAGAAATAATTGGTGTTTTGCCTATAGACACAACCTCTGATTTGGTGTTGTGAGCTTGTGATCTTGTGTTGTCTTACGGAAACTTTACAGTAATGTGTCTGTGCTTATCATTCCTTACCTCCTTGATATTCTTTGACTCTGGACAGTATTTTATATTTTGACAGTGCTGAAAGAGCTTCTTTTGGTTTTCTTGTTTTGTTGTTTTATCAACCAATTACCTCTAAATCTTCAAATACGAGTGATTGTAAGCCTTTCCCTCAGGGTAGGAAGGTTATTTTGCACACACAGGAAAAAAAAAAAAANCTATTATTTAATAAAAAAAAAAAAAAAAAAAAAAAAAAAAAAAAAAAAAAAAAAAAGAAGTTCCTAAAATGTTATGAGAGTTGGTTTTTTGCAGTCACTCCAGAGACAGAACTGATGGTTCTTGCTCCCCAACACACTGGAAGAGCTGCTTCACTGGGGTAGGTATAACAAGCTACAGAATCCCAGAATCCTGCTGTCCTCTTCAGCATGCAGTTTCTTTTTGTTCACTCCTGAAAACCTTTGTCCTCGTTCCAGTTCCCGTTTCCAGCTTCTTAGCAGCCCTTTTAGCCCTCTTGAAACCATAGTGTGGACAGTATTTTCTTAATGTTCATCTTTCTGTTTGCTTTGGAGTAAAATCTGTATTACTATTCTCACAGCATTCCTTGATTACCTAATCTCTTTGTACCATCTTCTGTAGGTAAATGCAGAGGCAGCAAGATTCAGCTCTTGCAGCACTTTTCTCTGGTTGTTCTTGTAAAAGTTACTTCTGCATATAACATCACTATAAATTGAACAAACTTGCTAGAATTTTAAGTCAAGTCCACAGCTGCCTTCCAGTGACTTATTTCATAGCTTTCCTCACCTAAAAGCCTGTTAGCAATTGTTACAAAAAATGATAATTACAATATCTGTTGCAACTGTTTATCTCATTTTCTTGTAGTGAAACAGTTCAAACAGTTATGCATCCCTCCACATTCAGACTATGTGTTGTACAAGAAAGAGATTATTTGGATGTGTTTGTTTTGCTATTTTTGTGTTTTTTGTTGTTTTTTTTTTAATACTGTAGACTTAGTCCTGCACAGAGCAATCTGTGACTGGCATAATTACCGGCATAATAGAGGCTTAAATAGAATCAGTCTTGGTTGTCTTATTCCTGTAACCTCAGTTGCTTCCATAAGCTGTATTCAACTCTTGCCTATGCAATTTCTTTGCCTTTTCGTAATGCTTTTAAGAACCATTCAGCAATACATGTGTCTCCATTGATTTGGCAAGGGTTAGTTAACAGGGATTTTATAAACAATTCTGTTACTGCCTACAGGATGAGTATCAGGCTCTTTCTCTCTGACCAATCTTGACTTTTTTAGATTTCTTAACTTTCCTTCTTAATTTATTAGCATCTAAGTCCAAGAATGATTGAAAATGTTTTTCCACTGCCACTTCTCATCGTTTTAAAACCGTACTGAAGTTCTGTGACTCACCTTCACTGTCATGCAATAAGACAACTTTTCTTACACCTAAATGGTTCAATAACAGTATTACTATTGTTCTGTATTTATTATTTCTACAACTATATCTCTGTCATTCTTAAACCATTAATTTATTGCCTTTCTCCTCATCAAGACTAGCTGTCCAAAGATCTAGCAGAGAGCTCAGAAAACATACATAGGCTAGAAATGCAAGGAGAAGGAAGTCCTTCTCTTGAGACTTCCCTAAAAATGTCCTTTAACAAACATAGTTGCTGACCTATCTGTTCTACCTATGATGTCCAGAAAGTGGAGCAGGGTTATTTCATTAAGACAAGCTTTGCTTTCTCAACCTAAATCTATTTCACTGGTTATGCAAGGAAAAGAAATTGTTCATTTTAAAGGGAAAAGGGACTAAAATCTTTCTGAATAAAATTATATACAAAGCTGGAAGTTGATCAGGAAAGAAACCTGGTGATTGCGTGGGCATAAGAATAAAGGGAGAGCAGCACTTTAGAGTGAATTATAAAAAGAACAAGACTGAAATCAAAAAGGATGACAGAAATAGAAGACTATGTCTTCTGCATTCGAATCCCTTGTTTGAATACTGAGGCTTACATAGCTATAAGAATGATAGCATAAGAACGATGAAACTGTATAACTGTGAGATTAGTAGAAGCCAGCCTTCGGCGCAAATTAGTACAGATTGATACCTTTGTGTCCATCCAGCTCAGTAGTATTTCCTGACTCAGAGATGCTTCAGTACAGATAAGGAATCTGGGGGGAGATGAGTATGTATTGCCTACTAATTTGATCTCTGTTTCATAACTACAGAATGTCTCCACTCCTGGTTAACAGCAGTTCACGTGAACAGGATGTTGTATATTATGCACCAGAATCCATTGGCTCCCTCATCATCTTCATCCTCATTTTCATCATAGGTATCCCAGGCAATTGGTTGGTTATCTGGGTAGCTGGTGTGAAAATGAAGAGGTCTGTGAACATCATCTGGTTCCTAAACCTTGCTGCGGCTGACTTCATGTGCTGCTTGTCTTTGCCATTCTTCATTGTTCACTTGCTCCTCTATGAGCACTGGCCATATGGTTGGTTCCTCTGCAAAGTCATTCCATCAGTCATAATCTTCACAATGTTTGCTAGTGTTTTCCTACTCATGGTGATCAGCATTGACCGGTGCCTCCTTGTGATGAAACCTGTCTGGTGTCAAAATCATCGAACAGTGAAGTTTATATCACTAGTATGCAACAGCATTTGGATCCTGGCTTTCATTTTCTGCTGTCCTGTCTTTTATTACCGCGAAACTATCACTGATGATGGCAAAACCGAGTGTGGGTACAATTTTGGAGATGACGAAGTGCTAGATTACATGGATGACAGCGACCCTGTAACTGTGTTACCAGAATACCCAACTTTAATACCAACTGTCAAATATGCTAGCACCTTCTTCACTCATCAGCCTGCTGACGATTATCCAGATTTTCAGGCAAACAGCGTATCCACCAACGAAGACGTCATCACAGCAGCTCACCTTATTGATGCCACTGTAGATGTGAACTCTCTATTAACTTCCACTACCTATCCTGACATCGGGCTCTTGGAAGCTCATAGTGATCTGCCTAATACTAACTTGTCTATATCATCCAGCAATGACCTCTATTTAAAGCTACTTGACCTTCCTCACAGTTTGCTTGATTTTGATAGTGTCTACAGTGGTAACGACTCACTCGGAGATTTCTATGTGGATGATTATTCCATACCCTCCACCTTAGTTATAATAACTATCACTAGGACTGTCTTTGGCTTCATACTCCCGTTTGGCATAATGGCAGTTTGCTATGCCCTTATTGCTTTCAGAATGCATGCAAATAATTTTCACAAGCCACAAAGCAAGATGCTGCGAACAATCATACTCATGGTAGCTGCATTTTTTGGCTGTTGGGCTCCATACCATATAGTTGGAATTCTCTCCCTTGTAGCTACTCCTGGGACAACACTGAAGGAATCACTGATCCTCTGGGATCACCTCTCTGCAGCGCTTGCATATGCCAACAGCTGCATCAACCCCCTGCTCTATGTTTTTGTGGGGCGTGATTTCAGGGCAAAGGCAAGGCAATCACTGCAAGGAGTCCTGGAAAGAGCCTTTACTGAGGAACCAACATGTTCAACCCCCAACTCCCTTGATAGAAATAAGACTTCAAAAGACAAGGATGTTAGTACCACAGTCTAATGCAGGACTTCCCATCACCACTGTAGCAAGAGCTCATTGATGTACACAATGACTCTCCTCTTTTTCTGCTCCAACACATCTGATAACTCAGCAGATCTGCACACAGGGCACTGGGATTGTTCAGATCAGATAATCCACTTTATATCCTGCTATAGCAGGACAGGAAGCTGGAAATACTGAGTAATAATCTCTGAGGGAAGACTGGTGAAGCAGGAAACCCAGAGTACTTTACAGAGTAAAGCAAGCTTGCAGAATGATTTCTGTTGGGATCATGTATTTTTACTTCTGAACTGCTAACTAAGAAAGTAATCATTTATTTGCATATGTCTATTATAGATGTTCTGCATCTCCTATCTCTGATTAAAGGCAGATGAAACCAATTTTGATATCTCTCCTTGGAATCTGTCATCCCATCCTTCCTCTCCTTTGACTACATGTGGGTATGAGAATTTATTTTTTCTTAAGATATCTAAACAGAAGTGCTACATTTTATTACAGCAATGCATAGGAACAGCCCAAGCCCCAGTCAGCTGCATTGAACTGATTTTCATGTCCTGGTAGATGTCCAAGATATCTCTTTATCCCAGCAAACACATCACTGTAACTGCTCCAATGTGCATGCTGTAACTATGTTTATTAGCATGCATTCACTGGCTCCCCAACACCCCTTCCACCATTAGAGTTCCAAACTTTCCTTTAAGGAGGTATCTGAGACTACCCAAATATCCCTGCATTTTAAGATATAGAAGCAAAATTTGAGCAGCTTCCATAACTGATGGAACCAAATTAGGTGGCTGCTGGACTATCCAGTTGGTAAACCCTTGGAATTGAGAAATGATAAACTCTAGTCTGACCCTCTGGGAAGGTATAAAACTAGTCTCTTTCAGCTCAGTCATGTTCTGCTCTCCAGAAGAGAGATCTGCTTCAAATGTCTTTACTGTGGAAGAAGATAAAAATTTCTTCCAGTCAGACTTTTTAGGGGTTTTTCCCAAGCTTCCCTACTCTTAAAAAAGTGAGAAGTATGTTTATTAAAGTACTCTAAGGAAGTGATTTAAGGAGTAAGGTCAATAAGTGGTATGACAAACTAAGCTGTGGTACAGTTTTCATTGCCTTTCTGGCCAACATGTAAGTTCAAAGACGCACTGATCTCAGTGTTGGGAAAACAGACAGCTGTAAGGACATTTAAGTCTCCTTTGACAACCTAAAAAGTCTCAGTTGCAACATACACATAGGTAGGCACTGTTAATTTAGCAATGTCCACACCCAAATTTTCTTTCCAAGGCAACTGATAAGTAGGAACCAAGCCTATGTGTCAGACGCCAAAAGAAATGCAATACTGGCACCAAAAGAGTTAAACCGTAAACATTCACTTTTTCTTTTTATTAAGAAAGCATGCACAAAAATAAAGTCGTGAGACCACGCCCCTCTCTCCCTGACCATTGACACAAAACACTGTGGGCCACATCACTGTGTAAGGGCCTGCAAGAACTCTCTGTGACAGATTTGCATCCCTTCACTCCCTGCAGCTGGTACCAGTGCAGAACAACACATAGCCAATCTGATGCCCTCCCACACACTGACAACACACATGTATTTCAGGGGCAGAGGAAAGAGGCTAATTTGCACACTGACCGGCATGTATTTACATATGCAAATGAGGGGTAATGAATATGCAAATAATGAACACTTGTATATGCAGAAGGAGTCAACTTTGTTTTCTTCCAGTAGTTTCAGATTTCCACAGGGCCAGCTCTCAGTGACATCCTCTGCAAAGCACCAACTGGCATCAACCAGAGGATGTCTCTGGTGCCACATTCCACTGAAATGCAATCACACAAGCTTCTAAGTTGTATCACTCCCATCCTAATGCAGCACAGTTAACAGCTGACTCCATGTTGAAGTTGGCTCTGGGACTCCTCATGTCTCTTGGAAATACTCAATGATGAACTCCCCTCAAAACACACATTTAAAAAAGAAAAAGAAAAGAAGTGTCCTCCCCCCCCTCCCCCCAATACAATGAGACTCCATCCAATTCCTGACAAAGATCCAATTGGTTTATCCCTACAGCAAATTTGAAAAGCAATTTTAGTTCCCCACCTTCCTTCAGTCAGAGAAGAGGTTTTTACCTCCTCTGCCCCAGGTATGTCAAAGCCACCATGATGTTTTATTTGTCTCGTTCCCTTCACTGATAAGCAGGGCAAAAGGGCTGGGGTAGGCTTTACAAAACACTAAAATGAAACGAGAGGTTTGACAGAACACAGTCATACCAGAAAAAAAGGGGAACACAGGACACAGCACAGGGGAGGAGGCATTTCAACACTCACTCCTGCATCTTTTCTGCCTTCCTGATTTGCTGACAGAAACCATTAACTGGGATTTACGCTCTATTCCATCATCTCCCCAGCTGAACTGCATAGGGTCTGACCTCCACTACTCCTTCTATACCATACTCTTTGGCTGTTCAGTTTAAAAATCTGCCCTACTTCATCCCCCCTTCTAATGCATCTTTTACAAAAATCACTTTTACGGGCCTCCCACTTACTTGACCAGAGGGTTCAGGCCCCTTGACCAGAAGTCCCCTAATTCACCTCCATTCTGAGCAGCAGCTTCCTCTTCCCACCATTAGCCCATTCACAAAGTGGGAACCACTGACTGAGAATTTATTACACCTACGCAGCAAGACTCCCGGTGCTGGCATTCTCAAGCCACAGACAAGGACAGTCTCCAAAAAAGTACAAGGGGCAGAGGGCAAAATAACAACTGAACAAATACTGATGGTGTCAGAAGAGTTTTGAATTTGCATATGCAAATAAGAGCCTCACTGCATATTTTTAAGAAAGGCTTGAAGGGGTGGGTGTGATATTAAAAGCTCTGGGGAACAGAATTAGACGAATCATGACACTCCCCAACTGCTTCTTGTACCCGGTGGGTATGTAGACTTCACCTCCCTGGAGACTGCAAAAGGCAGTGTAGAACACAGGTCAGGATCCTCTGACATCCTCACAGATGGCACTGCATTCTGAAATCCAACATCTCTGCTGAAATATCTTTTCTGCTATATTGTCCTTCCTCCAAACCCAGGTTTTCCCTCCCAGCTCAGCTCCCTACTTCAGAGATTATTCTCTCTTTGTTCTTGGGATCTCTGCTTCTTTTCTTGCTTTTCCTGCTGGTGCGATACAGTTCACAAAGCTGAGATCAACTCTCCAGAGTCCCTTTAGCCTCCTGACCTTTGCAACATTTAAGAAGCATAACTACAGCCTCTCAGGGTCCACTAGACTCTCTCACTCCAGTAGCCAATACAATAGATTCACTGGCTACCTTTGACGGATTGCTAAATGCAAAATGGAGGCAGAGAAAGATGCACACAAGGATTCAGCCTTCTGAGGTCTTTTTGTGGCACCAAGGACCCATCTTTCCACCCTCCACAGAGCACAACGCAACATGAAAGAGTTGATCTGATGCGTCTGAGGCCACCAGAGGAGGGGGGGTGGCTGTGCTCAATTGTTGATAATAATAATAATAACAATAATAATAAACAAAAGAAGAAAAAAAGAAAACAGGATGCAAGGAAGGATTATCTTCGGCAGCATCTTGCGGTGGCTTCTCTGGCGGAGATAGAGAATATATATCTATATACAGGCAAGGTAGGAAGGCTGAGGAAGGTGGTGTGGCACCATTCACCCCACGTCCCCTTCCCTTCCCGCGTCCTTCACGAAGGACGGGCTCTTAAGTCTGTAACTCGCTAGGTGATCAAGTCCCAGTCGAAATCATCGGGGATTTCCTCATTGGTGCCTGGAGGAGGCCCTGGAGGCCGAGGGACCAGATGATGAGCTGAGCCAGAAATGGTGAAAAAAAGAAGAGAGAAAGAAAAAACAGTTAGAAGAAAAAATGTTGTACTCTTTCCAGAGCGGGCACTTGGCCTAAAGAAAGCATAAAGGTATTGTAGACTTCTCCCTTCCAGTCTAACAAGCAATAACATGCTGGCATGAATTTCTCCCCATCACACAACACTTAATCCATGTGTACTATGAATTCCTCAAAGCAGCTTCTACTGAGGTGGAAGCTTAACCTTTATTAACTTTTCTCACAGCTGATTGCTGATAGAACAGAAAGGACTTCAGAAACATCAGCTTCTTGTGTAATTCTGCCTTTGAACAACCAGCTCATGGTAAGATAGGGCCAAAAGACCATTTATGTGAAGTGAAAAAGATCAGGCCACTGAAATTCTAAACCCTATCAGAGCTATGGCAGAACTCTATGGAGGGTCCTCCACAGTCCAAGCACTCTCTCTACCCTCAGTGCTTCATTGGATTAGCGAGTGTTTTGGGAGAGATTCACAGAGGGCTTGGGAACCTATTCTTCAATGTTCAGTGATACAATATGCCTTACTGTCACTTCTTACCTGGCCGATTATATCCTGGAGAGTCCTGGGTAGAAATCTGGTACATAGGAGATGGCCCAGAGAAGAGATGGGGAGGCTGGGGCTGACCATAGGAATTCACTGTGGAATGAAATGAAACAAACTGTTAATGGTCTGGTCAGCTGTTTTGCCTCTCAGCCATAGAGCAACTCGCTCAAACCTGCAGAATACTGAGGAGATGTTCAGCTGTTGAGTCCTAACCAAAAGCTATAGTTTGGTCAAGGATCCTGTTCTTGGAGCCTGCAGGAGTTTCTTTTACTATTTTAAAAAAATAAATGTATCCATACTCTCCTCAGAGTGCATCATTCTACTCACTGTCTAATCAGTCTTTCTCCAACATGGGTGCAAATGCTTTCTCTTTTACAGCTACCACCACCTAGAACAGCAAGCTCTCTATCTTGCCATTCTTACTATTGGTTTTGTATCAAAAGCCTTCTCCTTTTCCAGGTTAATTTTTTAAATGTAATTCTGCTTGGAGAAGTTACCTTTCAGTAGTATGCATCACATAATGGTGTGTCTAGGCAACAAATATAGGAAATCCTAGTTCTTTATAGTTAGAGGAGTCTGAGCTCATAGAATCATAGAATATCCTGAGTTGGAAGGGACCCATCAGGATCATCAAGTTCAACTCCTGGCTCCACACTGGATCACCCAAAAGTCAGACCATATGACAGAGTGTTGTCCAGATACTTCTTGATCTCCGGCAAGCTCAGTGCCGTGACCATTTCCCTGGGTAACCTGTTCCAAGGACTGACCACCCTCTCCATGAAGAGCCTTGTCCTTATATCCAACCTGACCCTACCCTGTCACAGCTTCATGCCGTTTGCTTGGGTCCTATCACTGGTTACCAAAAGACCGAAGAGCTCAGCCTGGGCTCTTCCACAACCCCTTCTGAGGAAGCTGTAGCCCGCAGTGAGGTCTCCCTTCAGTCTCCTCTTCTCTGGGCTGAACAAACCAAGGGACTTCAGTTTGTATGAACAACTTCTGACAGCTCAGCCCTGAGCTGCTCAGTGCTACGTTAACTGCAAGGTAGCAAAAATTTTAGGATATGCAGAGAATTGGTCCTTCATTAACATGGCATCTTAATTTCCCTCCAAATTACCTTGATTCATGGATTGCTCCTGTTTGCCACTGTTCAGGGCACAAGAATCAGAGATTCGAGGGGGCTGCTGTGGGCCGACCAGATGAGGGAGCTGACCAGTCTGGGTAAGGAAGTGATTAAGGGAGTCACAGAGGTTGGCAATATGGTGCTGATCCAGTGTCCAGTTCTTTCGCTCAGCCTGGCGCAGACTCTCCATCAGCTCTGCAGCGGACAAGGACAGGGTCAAAGACAGAACCCACACTGCAGTCATCCCTGGTAAAGAATTTTTGTCTTCCACCCCTAAGTCCCACATTCTTTCCACAAACCCAACATCATTACTTCTGATCAGTCACTAGACTAATGGAGAGCTTTTAGGGTATTGTCTCACTGACTTAGTTAAGGGAGGGAGAAGCAGGAGGGAAAGATCCTGGTTAGCTTTCTGATATACTTTTCTGAATTTTCCTCCTGCACCAAACTCTTACAGCAGTCAAGTGCTTTAAGGTCTTTAACAGAATCCATGAAGTAGCATACCTCATTACAAATGGAAGAGCTGAGTCAATGAGAAAACTACAGGCTTGATAAAGTAAAATTGAAATATGTATATATATATATATATGAAATTGATATATATATCTGTGCATAGCACTCCTGAATTCTACAGATTACAGCCCCAAGTCACTAAGTCACTAGATGTCATCACTAGGCCAATGCTGACCTGAGAATTGGGAGTGTTCAATGCTAGACCAGTTCAGCCGGTTTACCATCTTGAAGCTTTCCTTCAGGGAATCAATGTTGGAGCACCAATCAGGGGGAAATGCTGCAATGAAATGGAGAAAAGATCATTTCAATACAGAACACCCTTTCCCTCCATTCCTTAACAGAAGATGACTGGCCAATTCATCAGAAATCCTTTCTAGAAATTCTTTCACCCATGGAAGACCAGATGTGGTGCCTCCCTTTTCATTCAGCGTCTATTTTTATTCTGCATCCCTAAAGAGAACCTCAAACCCAGTGTGACTGTATCCCTAGTAAGAAGGCAATTTCTTTCTCAGATCATAATTGGTCTTCATTTTCTACTTACTATCTAGGCACTACTTAGGGAAAGGTCACTTGTCGAATTTCTGTCTGAAGGATCCCCATTGCTTCCCTTTTCCCAGCTGTTCTTTTCATCAATTCTGACTTACCAAAGCCAGCATTGTTGATTGAAGCCTGTGACTGCTGCTGGTGCTGATGTGGCTGCTGCTGTGGGTGGGAATGTGGGTGATGTTGCTGATGCTGGTGGTAGCCTCCATGCTGCATTGGGGGAGGGTGCATGGACATCACTGGTGGAGGGCCGTAACTTTCACCACCCTGTTGCTTTCCCCCTTGGGATGGGCAGCCCTCTGGGGTTGGAGTGTGGAGTGGTGGAGCAGCAGCCACTGCTGAGGGGCCCTGCTGCTGCTGCTGGTACATGTAGTAGTTGTGGTTGGAAGGCTGCATGTCACCAAGGAGAGAAGAGAAACCTGTGGGGTGAAAGAAAGAGAAGGAAACTAAGAGCTGTCTGGACAAGATTTCTGCTTAAATTAACTACCATGTCACAACTGAGGATGAGCAGTGCTGTTTAAGAAACTTTTGGAGTGCCCTCTAGAGGCTGCCAAAAATTAGCACCTGCACATTTAAGTTCTTACTGAGTTCAGGTCCAGTGAAAAAGAGGCGGCTCCACAACAAAGTCCCAGCAGAACTTAAGTGTTAAGCGCTTACATGCCTCCACAAATTTTTCTTAAGTAATGCATGCTTTCTGGGAATTTAATGCACATGTTTTCCTAGAAATGACCACTAAAAGCATACTTAAGCAACAAAACATTTAGAGAACAATGTTGATAGATCTGATTTGCTGTTTCCAAAACCTTCCTTTAGATTCTATCTTGCAGGCAGTTTCATCTGAAACCTCCACAATTTTTCTCACACAGATCATTAGAGGTCACACTTTCTAGTGCTTTTATACACAGAGCGCACTGTACACGACAGGGCTCCTTTATTACTTTATATTTCTATCCTCTTCCATTCTAGGTATCTCCTACATCTCATCCATTCTTTCCCACATCAGGAGCTCAGCATATCCCCTTTGTCTGCTCCTCTGGTTCATTCTCCTCTTGTCACAGAATCACAGGGGTTGGAAGGGACCTCTGGAGATCATACAGTCCCTGCTAAAGCATGTTCCCTCAGCAGGTTACACAGGAAAGTGTCCAGGTGGGTTTTGAATATCTCCTGAGAAGGAGACTCTGCAACCTCTCTGGGCAGCCTGTTCCAGTGCTCTGCCACCCTCACAGGAAAGAAGTTCTTCTTCACGTTTGTATGGAATTTCCCGTGTTCCAGCTTTTGCCCATTGCCCCTTGTCCTGTCACTGCACATCACTGAAAAGAACCTGGTTCATCCACTTGATTCCTGCACTTTAGATATTTATAAACAGCGATGAGATCTCCTCTCAGTCTTCACGCTGAACAGTCCCAGGTCTCTCAGCCTTTCCTCATACAGGACGGAGATGATCCAAGCCTCAGTCATCTTTGTGGCCCCCTGCTGGACTATCTCCAGTAGTTCTCTGTCTTTCTCGAATTAAGGAGCCCAGAACTGGACACAGTACTCCAGATGTGGTCCCACCAGGGCAGAGCAGAGGGGGAAGAACACCTCCCTCAACCTGCTGGCCTTGCTCTTTTCAATGCACCCCAGGATACCGTTGCCCACAAGGCCAAGAAGTTGTTGAACTTCTGAGAAAAATCCCAGCGCTAACCTGAGCTATCCATTCCTCAGCTGACCATCTGCAAAAGCAGGCCTCCATTTTTCACTAGAGCCAAAATAGACCTTTAGACCATCCTACTAATTACAATGGAGCAAAAGGGTCAATATTATCCTGATTCAAAAGGGCCAATATTTTGACTCAAAAGTTGCAGTTTTTGAGGAAATTGTGCTGTCAAGTTTTTCTAGACTTCTTTACAGCTGAAGAATTGAAAAACAGATCACTGCCAAACTTTCACAGAGACAAGAGTGAATCAAGGTTCTTCTCTGCATTTTTGTAGCTTTCTTATTCTACAGCACCTCACACAACAGACTCCTACTAGTAACATCAAGTGTCAGTGTGATGAAAGTAGTAGAAGTAATAGCTTGTTATTTCCACCATCTATCAGCATTCCTGGTTAACTGGAGAGGTTCCAGAAGATTGGAGGCTTGCCAATGTGACTCCCATCTACAAGAAGGGCTGTAAGGAGGATCTGGGGAACTACAAGCCTGTCAGCCTGACCACAGGGCCAGAGAAAGTTATAGAGCAGATCATCCTGAGTGAGATCACATGGCACATGGGGACAGCCAGGGAATCATGCCCAGCCAGTATGGGTTCATGAAAGGCAGGTCCTGCTTGAACAACCTCATCTCCTTCTATGACTGGGTGACCAGCCTGGTGGATGAGGGAAAGGCTGTTGACGTAGTCTACCTAGACTTTAGCAAAGCCTTTGACACGGTCTCCCACAATATTCTCCTGGGGAAACTGGCAGCCTGTGGCCTGGACACCTTTGCTGGGTAAAGAACTGGCTTGAGGGCCTGGCCCACAGTGTAGTGGTTAATGGAATTAAATTCAGCTGGCATCAAGTCATGAGTGGCATCCCCCAGGGGACGGTACTCATCTTGTTTAATATCTTTATTGATGACCTAGATGAGGGGATTGAGTGCACCCTCAGTACGTTTGCAGATGATTCCAAGTTGGGAGGAAGTGTTGATCTGCTTGCGGGTAGGAAGGCCCTTCAGAGGGATCTGGATGGGCTGGATTGGTTGAGGCCTATGGGATGAGGTTCAATAAGGCCAAGTGCCGAGTTCTGCACTTTGGTCACAACAACCCCATGCAACACTATAGGCTTGGGGCCGAGTGGCTGCAAGACTGTGCCAAGGAAAAGGACCTGGGGGTGTTGGTTGATGCATGGCTGAACATAAGCCAGCAGTGTGCCCAGGTGGCCAAGAAGGCCAATGGCATCCTGGGTTGTATCAGAAACAGTGTAGCCAGCAGGAGCAGGGAGGTGATCATTCCCATGTACTGAGCTCTGGTGAGACTGCATGTCAGAATACTGTGTTCAGTTTTGGGCCCCTCACTGTAAGAAAGACATCGAGGCCCTGGAATGTGTCCAGAGAAGGGCAACAAAACTGGTGAGGGGTCTGGAGCACAAGTCTTATGAGAAGTGGCTGAGGGAACTGGGATTGTTTAGTCTGGAGAAGAGGAGGCTCAGGGGAGACCTTATCGCACTCTACAACTTCCTGAAGGGAGGTTGTGATGAGGAAGGGTTCAGCCTCTTCTCTCAGGTCACTAATAATAAGACTAGACAAAACGGCCACAAGTTATGCCAGAGGAGGTTCACATTAGATATAAGGAAAAACTCCAAAAGAGTGGTAAGGCACTGGAACAGCCTGCCCAGGGAGGCGGTGGAGTCACCGTCCCTGGTGATGTTCAAGAAATGTCTAGATGAGGTGCTATGGGACATAGTTTAGTAGTTTAGAGGGTAATATTGGTGGTAGGAGGACGGTTGGACTAGATGATCTTGGAAGTCCTTTCCAACCTAGTGATTCTATGATTCACTGAAGATACAAGTTCAGGAGGCTCCTCCTAAAGCAGCAAACTCTGCCTGCACTGTATGCTGTCTGATGGTAGGTGAAAGTCTCATCTAATCACATATTCCTTTCTACACCAGACTAATATTTAGAATAATGTTTAAAGATAGAGACAACACTCTCTGGAAGTGTTTTCTGCAGAAACACCTATCTCACCTCACCCCTACAGCAACTGTTCTTCCTGGCAGCTGCTTCTCAATCACAGAAATTCTTCATACAACTCTGCTCTTAAAAGATCTTCACCATGATGACTTTCCATTCTACTTTTGGAGAAATTCCAATGCCTATATGCAGAAGTCCTCTCCCTTTTACAGTTTCTAGTATGACAGATTGTGAATACTTCTCAGACAAGCTTTTCTTCAAGGACTTCATTTCTCTATGCTTCCGCAATTTTAACATTTGCTTTTGTATCAACAAAAGGTATTTTTTAATCATTATCCTTTTTATTCTGAATGAATTAGTGAGGAGCAATAGAGAAAGGATATGCAAATTTCTTATTTGCCCCTGGCAGAACTAATTACAGCATGCCAAAGAAGCTTTGCTCTTAAAAGAGGAAAGATCTGAGACATACCAAGGATAGACGAGCGGAAAAGACTACATAGACAGATACCTTCCCACCTCTCATGATGCTTATGGTTGGTTACTCACCGTGCTGAGAGGAAGATGATTTCTCCAGCATGGACTTGTACAGATTTCGGAAGGACCAGCTAAGATCTTGGAAGTTGATCTCAGAGTAGGAGAACTTGAAGTCATGGTTGGCACTGTACAATGGGGGTGGCACATCGGCCCCTTCACGGCCCTGCCCCCCTGCTACAGTAGAGGCAACATCCACAGGCCCTGCAGCCTGCTAAAAGGACCATGCATGATAGAAATAAGGTATTTATCTTATCTTAGATGTTATTACTTCTGACAGGGATTCAGAAACTATATACAGGTAGAACACACACTGCTATCTCATATCACGTAGCCCATCTTGCAGCAGATCTTCCCCTAAAGCCATTTTTCTTGAGGAATGTTAGCCATCATCCTCCCCCTGCATCACACTGGCTCCAGCATTACTCTTCAGTTTTCCAATACTACTATGCCTTTACCATTATTCCCACCCAGCCCTTCCTTAAATATCACTTCCTCCTTATTTTCTGTCTGATCAACTTTAACTTCTTCCCTTCCTTTTATTTTTCCTCTCTCTCTGCCTGCCTCACTATTTTCACTATTCCCTCTCTTCTCACTACTTCACTTTTTCATTCACGCACCCCTTCCCCTTTCCTTAACCCACTTTTACACTTCTTAAGGCTTCTGTTCTTTTCTCCACTGCTCACCTGACTGTAGTTGGCAATGGGAGCAGTGCTTTGGAGTGACAGTTGAGGGGTGGCCTCAGGTGGCAAAGAGGCTTCTGTGCTGACTGGAACAGCCCCTCGGGGACTCTTGCTTGCCTCTTGCTCTGGGGAGTCTTGTGGTATCTGTGGATGGGGAAGAAAAAGAGTCCAAATCAGAAACAGATGGAGAAGTGAAACTGCAGATGGGAAACCAGTTCCCTCACTGTAGTTCATGGCTTAGAAAACAGAAGGAATAGGCTTTAGTCACTGAAGAGACAAGATAAAGAACTTTAAATACAATTAACTTTGCTACTGAACAGCAGCAACAACAGCCAATCAGTACAACATACATGTTAAGCCTTTGTCCCCCCACCTGTACACTCTGCCCCCCTAAAATGATAGCATTGTCTAGTGCTGGAAGGACTTCTTGAAACAAGAAGTAAACTCCCCCTCCTGCTCCATGCTGTCAGGAAAGAGTAACACTCACATCATCATCAGGAGGATGCCGCCTCTTGCGAGATATATCTGGACACGTATCTATTGTCCAATAAGAGCCCTGGAAAGAAGACCCACAGGTGAATTACTGTGTCATTAAATCAGAGAGCTTCCTGCAGCAGGGGGTTACTGACTCAAATAACGCAGCACCAACTAAACATTAGAACCACCAGGACCACCTAGAATATCAGACAACCAAGACTTGGAAGAGATTGCTGTCTTGCATTGTGTTGTATTGAACAATGAGGTATGATTCTACTGGTTGAAGGCAGAATGCTCTCCATCACTCCAAGAAGAGCAAAGGATGTTTAGATCCAAGACAGATCAACATTTTGGGGCCTGAACATCCCCCTTCAGTATCTCCTCACAGCATTCATTTTTTATTGACTCAGTGTTCAGACTAGGCAAAAAGGATCCCTTTTTTCCGATACTCGTGAGACTCAACTTCGAATACTGTGCCCATTTGGGTCTTTCCAGTGCAAGAAAGACATCACAGGACAAGGGGTAATGGTTATAAACTGGAAGAGGCTAGATTTAGACTAGATATAAGGAAGAAATTCTTCACTGTGAGGGTGGTGAGACACTGGAACAGGTTGCCCAGAGAAGTCGTTGATGCCCCCTCCCTGGAAGTATTCAAAGCCAGGCTGGATGGGGCTTTAAGCAACCTGGTCTAGTGGGAGGTGTCCTTGCCCTTGGCAGGGGGGTTGGAACAAGATGATCTCTAAGGTCCCTTCCAACCTGAACCATTCTATGATTCTATGATTCTATGATCATTAACATAAAAAAAAATGCATCCAAAGGAGGTCCACTATGATTGTTAGGTGTCTTAAACACATGATGCACACGCAGTTCACACAAAGAGATTTGTTTCAGCTGGAGAAGAAAGGACTAAGGGAATCTAGCCACCATCTTCAACTATGTAATGAGATTAAAAAGAACAAAGAGTCAAACTCTTTATCAGAATATATAAACAATGGCATTTTTAAACAGTGATCTTCAGAGATATATTATTTCTAATTTTATATGTCAACTGAGCATCATCTAGTCCTTCAAAAACAAGCTGAAAAGGCCTGCACAAGTGGTCCATTCTCGTAACTTTAGAATGCAGGGAGAAGGAGGGAAAAAAGTAGAAAAAAAGATTCAGATTTTTTTCTAAATGCACAGATTCTCATTCCCACTATTGCCTTCTGGTTGGCTGTTTTGCAAAAGCAACAATATCTGCATGTCTTGGTTTTGCTAGCAATTCCCCTTTACAAATATATATACTAACAGAGTTTTATCAGCTCTTACTATGACAAGAAATTACCGAACTCTTGAGTTCTACTTGTAACTGATTTCTACAGATTTGAACTACCTGATCATGACCTTTTTTCCCCCAAAACCAAGTATTTTACTGTCCTAAATAAGTAGTAGTTCTGCTCTCATTTCCACGGATCTTGCCTCCATGATGTCCTGGCATAATCCTGCTATTCATCAGCAGCCACTAAAATCTTTCACAATAGAACAGATTGGACCAGACCCACATTTTACACATGAAGATCAAGAAGAAGAAGAAACAAAACTGACAAAGTACACTCAACCCTATTTATTCCTTCTTCCATTATCTTTAAAATAACTGAATATATGAAAAAGAAGTCCCCTTATGTGTTCCCTTTAAGCAAAGACTTCTGCAGCCAAGAACAGCAGTAAATCTTACCGCTACTTCCATTTCTGCCTACACTTTAGGTTTCAAATTTCAATCATCAGTTAGAAAGGGCAACCCTTGCTTATTTCAATCAGTTTTAAATGGCTTGGCCGGGAGCATGCAGCTTACTTACCTTCCCAGGATCATCCCTTGGTCGAGGCACTTTTCGAAAACACTTATTCAAAGAGAGGTTATGACGAATGGAGTTCTGAAGAGAGATTGAAAAATATAGGTAAGTGCTGCAACAAAAACCTAAAGCCTTCTGCATATGCTCAAGAGCAGACAGAGAAAATAGAAGGGTGGTACATACTCAAAAGCGCTACATATACCCACAACAGAACAGAAGCTGAGGAAAGAAGAAAAATTGTTTAGGCTGACTAACATGGAGCTGAACCACCTATACGTATACAGAAGGTACTATGAAAATAGTATCAGTGTGAGGTTGATGGTGATGTGGGTTTTGTGGGTTCTTTTTTGTTGTCATTGGTTTTTGTCATGGTGTTTTTTTTCCCCTCCTTTCCCCAAGGTCCTACTTATGGGGCCACCACATATATACAACAAAAATCTCAGAGAAAATAGGACTTCTGTCTCTTCATTTCTCCAAAGCAGTCGATTTAATTTCATATCTGTTTATTTTTATTTTTCTCAGTGAGCATATTTGGCACATTAAGAAAATAAAGTCCATTTATTAGACAGAAAGAGCACTTCAGCTGTGGAAGTCCTTACCTTCCAACCAATACCAGCATTTTTGTAGTAGGGAAAGTTGTCACAGATCCAACGGTAGATCTCACTAAGTGTCATCTTCTTGGCAGGGGATGAGTTGATTGCGTATGTGATCAGAGTGGCATAGCTGTAACGTGGCTTGCCATCTTGGTGCACTGCAGCCTCATCCTTACTGAGAGTAGCATTGGGATCTGTTGGTGAGCCTGGAGGACACTTTCGGGCAGCTCCTGGAGGTCCTGCTTGTGAGGAACCCCCCAATTTTTCAATAGTAGCTCTTAAAGTAAGCTGTGGGAGCCAGTCTATGGAAGTAAGGCTGCTTTCCAAGTCAGAGGCCATGATGCTGAAAGCAGTTGTATCTGTGAGAAGACAGAAGGAGAAAGGGAACTCCACAGACACAAACAAGGTGAACCATAAGAAAAGAAATATCCATTTGCATTCTTCCTCAATTACAGAACACCTGAGTGAAGATCATCCTACTTCATATATCTTATTCATGGCCAGATATAATAATCCAAAAAGGCCCATTGCTGTATCTCCTGGAGGGCCATTCTCACTGATAATAGCTATTACAGCGCTGATGACAACTTCACTAGGACAGTCATCCACAGCATAGCATCCCAACTGTTCTCAGGTAAAGAGCCGAGATCTGTTCCAATGAAGTAGATCCTCTTCAGCAGCTGTATCACATTCTGTCCTTTACTATCTTAAGTAATATAACCTTGAGACCTTCACCAAGGTTACACTGTAATCCAGTAGGTTTACTGTATCAGGTAAGAGTAGAATAATTGCCAAAAAGGAATAATAATCACACCATATCCAAACCACAATAGATCTAATTAAGGTCATCTGAAAAAGTCAGGACTGTGACCACCTTAATTTGGGGAGAAATTAATTTCTCTGTAAGGCACAGATATATATATATATATATATTCATCGGGTGGCATTATAATTTATTGTGTTCCTTACAGCTGGGATTGTATATCTCATTTTAAAACACCATGACCATGTAGAATACTCTATAATTACATGTACCATGCTGAGGTAGAACAGGTCATATTAAGCTTGTAGTAGTTTAACTTCTGCCTACCGTAATCCATTTTTCCTACATATACATATCATTTTTATTAGATTGTCTTACTTATTTCACAGTATAACAAGAAAATATTTTCCCCAAATCTGAAACAAGAAAAACTGCCTTAAGGCCAGTTAACCCAAGCTCATACAAGTTTGCCATAGGATGGAAATAGATTCATGATCTTTCCACTCATAAATATTACACATTTCTCTTCATAAAATAAGATACGTCTGTTCAACATGACTAGCACTTGTACCCAGGATTTTCTATTTAATTATTTTATAAGAAAATATTTATTACTACGAACATGTACGAATTTGTACACACAGTACACAAGCTTGTATGCTGTTTTCTGTAGTAGTCAAGGCATCATAAAGATCATTATTCTTACTTGCAATTGGCTACATCATTAGTCTAGAAGCTATCCCTTTAACTTTAGACTGAGCTAGTTTCCATGGTCACAACCTGCACTGCTCTGCAGTTAAGCATTGTATAAAAAGAAGAATAAAGTCTTAGAAGGCTGCAAGTTCTGCATCTTTCAGTTAGGAAATTAATCTTAATAGATAATTAGATGATACCATACCATAGCATGCTAGTACATACAAAAGTTAAATGCCCAAACACGTACACACACATGTAAGAGACAACAGACTAACATGACCATACTCTGCTTTTGAAAGATTCGTCAGACAACACCACCAACCCACAGAATCACAGAATTGCAGGGGCTAGAAGAGATCTCAGGAGGTCATCAAGACCAACCACCCTAGTTCATCACTCATCTGAGCAGACCAGAGGAGAGACAGAGATACCCATCTCCATGAGTAACAAATAGACATACATTCTAAAAATAGATATTTGACAATAACAGTGTGGATGCACCCAGCATTTTGACATAGAAGCTCCCCATTCTTCCCCTTCAACCATTTGCAACACACAAGAATGGTTGAGGTTGGCAGGGCCAATCTGATCCAATCCCTGCTCAAGCAGGGACACCTGCAGCAGGGTGCCCAGTACCATGTTTGGGATGCTTCTCAAAGGAGGAGACCCCACAGCCTCTCCAGTCAACCCATGCCAATGCTGTCACCCACACAGCATATAAATATTTCCTGATGTTCAGAGGGAACCTCCTGAGTTCCAGTTCGTGCCCCTTGCCTCTTGTACTGGCACTGGGCATCACTGAAAAGAGCCTGGCTCTGTTGTCTTTGCACCCTTTCTTCAGGTGTTTATAGACATTGATCAGATTTCTTTCCCAACCTCCTCTTCTCTGGGCTGAACAGTCCCAACTCTCACAGGTTGTCCTCATCAAAGAGGTGCTCCAGTCCCTTCATCATCTTGCTGGCTCTTTGTTTGACTCTCTCCACTATGCCCACGTCTCTCTTGTACTGGGGAACCCTGAAAAAGACTCTCAGCAGTACTGAAAGAAGGATCACCTCTCATGACTTGCTGGCAATACTTTGCAAAATACAGCCAAGAATACTTGCAGCCTTTTCAGCAGCAAGGGCACATTGTTCACTCGTGCACCTTGGTGTCTTCATCAGATTCCTAGGTCCTTTTCTACCGAGCTGCTTTCCAGCTGGGTGCCCCCAGCATGTTATGGCGATTGGAATTATTCCACTCCAACGTTTGCATGAAATTGAGAGGTTTAGTGCATACATGTGCTCATTGCACCTTTCAGAGTTCAAAAACCTGACATACCACATCAACAAAATCCAGCCCTCAACCATCGCAAGCAGTTGCTCCAGCATACTAGGCTCATAATTGCACAGCTAATGTTATAACTCACACTCTGATGCATGCGCAGATTGAAAAGTAAAATTGCAGCACTACAGTATATGCAGTGGGCAGAAACATTTTTTGTCTATGGAAGAAAGGAAAAGCCCAACTGCTACTAACTTGTCTATCTACTTATCTGCTACAGTATCACAGTTGCAATGACTCTGCACTTTACTAGATGATCAGAGCTGCAAAAGGCTTTCTATTAAGTGTTTGGGAAGACCATGGAACAGATCTTCTTGGCAGCTATGTTAAGGCACATGTGAGATGAGAGATGACTCAAGACAGCCAGCACAGCTTCACTACGGGCAGATCATGCCTGACCAATCTGGTGGCCTTCTATGATGGACTGACAACACTGATGGACAAAGGAAGGGCAACTGACGTCATCAACCTGAATTTGCGCAAGGCCTTTGATATGGTCCTGCACCACATCCTTATCTCTGACTTGGAGAGAGATGGATTTGAAGGCTGGATTATTTGGTGGATAGGGAACTCGTTGAATGGTTGCAACCAGAGGGTTGTGGTCAATGGTTCCACGCCCAGGTGGAGGCCAGTCAGGAATGGTGTCCCCCCGGGGTCACTCTTGGGACCAGTACCCTTCAACATCTTTATCAACAACCTAGACAGTAAGATTGAGTGCATCCTCAGAAAGTTTGCTGATGACACCAAGCTGAATGGTGCAGTTGATAAAACAAAGAATGGATGACATCCAGAGGGATCTGAATAGGCTTGAAAAGTGGGTCCATGAGAACCTAATGAGGTTCAACAAGGCCAAGTGAAGGTCACTTGGGTCAAGGCAATCCAGGTATGTATGCAATCTGGGAGAAGAACTCTTTGAGAGCAACCCTGTGGAGAAGGACTTGGGAGTCCTGGTGGATAAAAAGCTGGACATGCGCATGTCCGGCAGAATGCAGCCCAGAAGGCCAACTGAATCCTGGGCTGCATCAAAATATGGATGGCCAGAAGGGTGAGGGAGGAGACTGTCTCCCTTTACTCTACCCTCCTGCTCTATCATCCAGGCCTGGGGCCTCCAGCACAAAAAGGAGCTGTTGGAGCATGTCCGGAAGAGGGCCACAAAGATGATCAGAGAGCTGGAGCATATCTCTTTATGAAGAAAGGTTGATGGAGCTGGACTTGTTTAGCCTGGAGAAGAGAAGGTTCCAGGGAAACCTCACTGCAGCCTTCCAGTACTTCAGGGAAGCTTATAAATCAACTTTTTACATGGTCTGATAAGGGGACAAGGACAAATGCAAATGGCTTTAAACTAAAAGGAGGGAAAATTAAGTTAGGTGTTAGGGGGAAATTTTTTATTCAGAGGGTGGAGAGTCACCCGAACAGGCCATCCAGAGAAACTGTGGATGCCCCATCCCTGTAGGTGTTCAAGGACCAATCTATTAGGCGGCAACCCTGCCCATGGTGGCGGGTGGAACTAGATGATCATTAAGGTCCCTTCCAACCCAAGGCATTCCGTGTTTCTATGTAACCATCTCAAGTTATTCAACATAGAATATTCTGCGTCAGAAGAGACCCACAAGGATCATTGAGTCTCACTCCAGGCTCCACACAGAACCACACAAAATTCAAGCCCTATGTGAGGGCATTGTCCAAATGTTTGTACTCAGGCAGGCTTGGTGCTATGTCCACTGCCCTGGAGAGCCTGTTTCAGTGCCCAACCATCCTCTTGGTCATGGATTGTTTATATAGCTTGAGGGTCATGGACTAAGATTGCTGTCGTATCCATATAACTGAAATACAGCTCGATTTGCATGGTAATTCCACTTGTGCAGTTTTCACCAAGAAGTATTATTCTGACCAAGTCGGAAGAAAACAAACATGAACTAATATCAGCTGAATGCAGAATATTTAAGTGTGCCTCATAAATTTTAATTTCCACAGTGCAATCAGAGATCAAATGATCATACACACATTAAACGATTATGAAATATCAGTTGTAGACATTTTACTTTTCATTTGTATTGTTAGCTCCATCACTTTTTTTCCCCCTTAACACAAGCACAGATGTTAATAGGATGAAGGTACTAAAAGTCTAAGACAGATTGAGATACCAATCTGAAACACCAGAAATTTAAGAAATAAAAGAAAACACTGTAGTTTTCACAGAGCTTAAGATTTTCCCAGGTTACGTCAGTAGAGAGCACTTGGGATGATTATCTATGCAGTAAAACTTAAAGGTTGATATGAAATGCACCAACTATACAAGTACAGAAACACTTGTGTATTTGACAAAACCTACTTATCAGATAGACAATCAAGGTTAGAATTGGGCCCTACTACATTCACACTAAGAATGTGAATGTTTTCATTCCCTGGTTTATAAAACTCTTTGATAAGACCACAAAATCCTCAAAGCTTAAATCATAAAGTATGTATACATATGAGTTAATCAATTAGTACTGAAGCAACTACTACTCAGTAAAACACAGCAGCTCTTTAAGAATACGTATGCTAGACAGCAATTTGGGACAGAAAGTGAAGACTTAGACCCAATAACAATCCAGGAGAAATTTTAACGTAGAGTAAGATTGCTTTTCCAAGTTTAAACTTGATCATGTTACTGGATTTTTAAATCTGTATCCTAGCAATATAGGACATGTAATATTCACACATAGTCAAACCTTCAGGTAAGGCAATTCCAGAACACAGCCAGTACAAAAATAATTTGGTGTAATCTGCTACTAAATTATTTAAAAGAATACTTACTATAACAGCAATACTTGCTATAATCTGTGCTACGTATCTCATTCACCTGCCCCAGACTATACACCATCTTGACATTACTGAATGGTACAAAATAACAATGTCACAGACAAACTAGAGTAGCTGGTGATTCTTCCAACTTTCCCATCTGTTTTAGTTTCTAACAGAAGTTACTTCCCTCATAGGGTCTGGTATGAAGCTATGTTTTGGTCCCAGAAGAAAAACAAAACTGATAACACCTGACAGTGTAGAACACAGCCTAGGACATACTCAGTTCCTCAGTGAAGCAGTTGGGGGGGCATAAGGAGCCAGGAACTGGGAGGGGACAGGACCAGGGCAGCTGACCCAAACTGACCAAAGAGCTATTCCATACCATATAACATCATGTGATCTTTATGGAAGGGCAGTTAACCGAGGGAGGAGCTGCTGGCTGGCTGTGTATCGGTTGGTGGTCCCTTGCTTTGTGTATCATCTGTTTTTTATTTTATATATGTACTGTTATTTCTTTTATTTTCTCTGCTGTCTTAGTAAATAGCTTTTATCCCAACCCAAGAGTTCTACTGTATTTTTCCCTTAATTCTCTCCACCATCCCACTTGGGAGGGGGAGGGTAAGCCAACAACTGTGTGGGACTTAGCTACCTGCTGGGTCAAACCACAACACCATCCCAGTTTGTTGTCTGGCAATTCCTCTTTCAAACTTCTTTTTTTTACAATTTCACCCAAAGAAAGAAATAAAATACTTATAACTAACAACAAACACACTGAACTGGAATCAACAGTGTTTAAGAAATAAATTTAAAAAAAAAAAAAAGTAGCAAGCCAAAATTAACTTCAAAGAAGTAAAAAGGAAGTTAAAGACCAGAATTCATCATCTCCCACTTTACATGTACAGAAGTAAAAGTTACCAGTTAATGCATTGGCTGAATTTAAAAACCCGCTGTAAGGCAGACAGTTATAACCACCATCAGCAACTGGAAATTGACTACTGAGTCTTCATTTCTCAAGTACTAACCAGTTCCAGTACAGCCCCAAGTTAAGATAGATCAGAGATGCAAACGTGTCAGTCAAGCACCAGTCCAAATCTACAGTTAAACACACAAGAATCTGTCTGATTTGTAAGGAAAATGTATTAAAGAAAATTCTAGCACTGACTACTCGTTAATAACCACTAATTTCCTTGGGATTAGCAATACTTTACTATAGCTTTCCAGGAATGCTACTGCCTTACTTTAAATATTTGCTAGTAGTAAATTGAACCTCAGGTTGAAAATGTAAGCCAGCTTTCTGTCTATCAGACTGTACTATACCTGCCACCAGACTGAAGAAATCTGTTCACGTTAGGTCTGGGAGGAGAGGAAAAAAACAAAACAAATTTGTTTATACAATAGCAACTAATTACGTAACTATCATAATAGCACATTTCCCTCCATTTTATGAAAGGTGCATGAGCAAGGAATAATTTTTATTTTGAATTAAATGAGCATACCTGACTGTGCAGGTAATCTTGACAGAACTGAAGCAAAAAGATTTGTGGGGACTATGAAGTCTGCAAAACTCTCATTCTGGAAGCATATCAGTATCCAATTTCAAAAACAATTACACGCTAGTTTTGTATAAACCTGCCAAAAGGATACAGTTTACACAACCTGATCTACATATTTAAACTTATCAATAAATAGCATTACAGCCAATGTCCAAAACATTTTCATGTCAAAGAAGACAGTGTCTTTACAGGCATATAAGGCTAGGATCAAGCATAGTATGAAAATCTGTCAGGGTAGTAACTAAGACAAATAGCCAAAAGATTTTTATCCTTTGTTATATAAACATGCAGTAGAAATGCAGAGAAACAATAGACAAGCATTGCGGAGACCCCTCAGTCTGAAAATGTGTTCACAGTTAAGACTCACAGCACTGTGAATGTAAGAGTAGGGAATATGTAACTGTCAAAAGAAATAGCAAATGATATTGAGAATACTGGCATGCCTAAAATACTTCTAAGCTGAAAGTTACTTTATTTGTAATAAGACCACCACAAAAGATTTATTCTAATTTTAAGTCCAATGTCCCATTATAACACACTCCAAAATAACAGATTTGAAGCAAAAAGCAAGATGTGCATTGAAGAAGCAGAATGAAAATACATTACCATAACAAAATCTCAACAGCATTCCTTCACCGTCAGAACCACAATGCAATATTTTAGGCAGGCAAGAGAAATATTTGGCATTTGTTTTAAGAATATTAACAGAACAATTAGTCCTACACTGAGAAAGGCATTGGGTGTTGTTTCTGGAATAATTCAAATTTATGAGCACATATCTGGAAAGAAATTTTCCTTTGGAAAACCAGAAGTCTGTGGTAGATAAACTACATTTAAGAGATGGTATTTCCCCCTGCCTCATGGAAGCACCCTTTTTGAAGAGAAGAATTTCAGTTTCAGCGGCTTATCAGAATCACATCCAGCAGTAAAACTTCAGTACAGGATACAATACCCAGATTGTCTTTAAAGTTACGGACAACATCAGAAGTAGATCACGATGCAAAATATCTCATTCAAAAGATCTTCACATAATTGCAAAGACAGCTATAAAAAGCCAGTTTAAAACAATGCAACACGCACTTATAAAATTAAAACTTATTCCTATTAAAAAAAAAAAAAAAAAAACAGACATCAATAAAAAATAGTTAGCCTGCAGTTTCATAACACCAATATTACAAAGCTTCAACGTAAGAGAGCTCCCTGGGCTAAAAGAATCCCAGCCATGCACACTGAAAATGAAAGTCTGACTGCAAGTAGTCAGAATCTTTTGCAAAAACTGAACAACTGAAAAAGACATTACTCCACATTAATTTTGTAACAATTGCTAAAACAAGCCACAATCCATTCTGTCCCAGTTGTGGAAATGGGTGCTAAGCAGCAACAATGTATTGAATTCCCACAGAATGAGGCAACTGGTATCAAGGGTAGATTAGTCAAATACCACCTGGGCAGAATGTACATATAGCAGACGCACCAAGAAATTAATAAAATACTGCAAAAAAGCTTGTTTGGAAGCAAAGTACACCTGAAATGGAAGTTGGAGAACTATCAGATGAATCACGTAATACAGCGTAAAGCTCATAAAGGATTCAAGCACCATTTTAACATAATTCTTTTTCTCTTTTCTGTTAGCTATTAATTCAAACTAATGTGACTGAACAGTCTTCTAGGAGACAAGACATCTGACAACCTCCAGCCAAGCTCACAATCTTTATTAAAGATCTGTGCCAAGTATGAAAGTCAACTTTATATTATAAGTATATAATTATTATAGGTACTGAAAAAAGACCTTTTCTTCCACATGCATGTTTACCATAGTTGACACTCTGCAACTCTGAATAAGCATTATTCTACTCCAATCCAGACCTCCCTAGTCTTCGAGATGATGTATCTTTGCTTGTGACCATCTTGCAATCATTTTCCTTCACAAAATAAAAAAGGGAGTATACATGTTATCCAGCTATCTCTGATTATCAGTGAACTCTTTTAAATAATTTTCAAATATGTAAATAAGTAGTCTCCAGTATGTCTGGCCTCTACTGGCTGACAATTTTCTACATGTACCAAGGTATGAGTCAACTAAGGAAGAATGTGAAGGGACAATCATGCAAGAAATTGAAAAGCACAATATCATGTCTGTGTTGCTGGAGAGCAAAGGACAATACAATAAAAGACAGCAACAGATACAGGAGAAAAATAAACACAGAAGGCCTCTCAGAGTAGGTACAAGAAATTGAAATCTTACGTGACACATGATTGCTAATGGGCTGAACAGGGGGGAAGGAGAGATGGCAACGTATTGAGAAAAAGGGGCAGAAGGTTTGCTTCAGCAACTGTCTTTTTGACAAGACTCAAGGAAGGTAACAGTTATCAGAGGGCAGAAAGAACAGGTAGCAGTAACTGAGACAGCAAACAAAGGAGAAAGCATAAAGGGCTACCCAAGGAGATTAAGAAAGAAGCAGCAGGAGATTAAGGCCATGAAACCGGAAGATGAGACCCTATCCTGTACATGCAGAACAAGAAGAGTGCAGCTCAGAGAACACACGTCTAACTGTGGAGGTTCACAACAGAAGACAGCAAAAAACAAAGGGAATCTCAAGGGAGATTTCTGGAGTTCCATCTAAGCCGTAGTGATTTTAAACTAGCAGTAAATCATTTTAAGAAAATAAAAAAAAAATGTGGTGGTATACTGAGATGCATAATCTAATATCACTGGCAAGAACAAAAGCAAAGAGAGCATGCCAGAGGTGGGTCTCTATGTCTAACTTATGACAAAAATAAATGGGGGACAGTAAATGGCCTCCAGAAGTAGCAGAGAAGTTACTGAATGAATGACTAGAACAGCAGGAGAGAAACCAGTAAAATGCAGACAAAAATGTCAAAGAAGGACAAGATTTCAAGACAGGGCATGATCAAGTATCAAAAGCAGTGGGAAAGCCAAGAAGGATGAAGATGGAATAGACCCTGAAACCTGGGCCAAGAAAAGGTCATTACAGATCTTCAAAGGAGACACTTCATGGGAGTCAGAATACCTAGACTTAAGTCAACTTCAAAAGCCGTTCTAGGCTTACAGACATGTTACAGGATTTATCACCCTTCAGTTTCGGCATTGTGGGTCCTTCCATGAAACAAAAATGAGTTGAGGCATCATTTCCCTGCTTCTTAATGCCATGAAAAGCAGTGCACAGGGGCTCTGGGTCCAATTTCACATTGTAATTAAAGAAACCAACAGAAAGAACACCACCAATAACAACACCTGGATTTATAAAGCATTTCTTATACTTTGGAACCCTTAAAAAGAATCAATACCCAATTACAGTATAAATAAGAAGTTGTACAAAGAGAAGATCTGTCTGCAAAGGAACAGCAGAACCATGCAGAGAATGTAGTCTCCAAGATAAGTTCTCTCCCTTCAAACCTTGTCTGCTTTGTTCAGGGAGAGATAAAGAGAATTTCAGAGGTACTTATTTCAAAAATTTGTTCATTTTCTTTGCAAGTTACTGATAGGGAGGGAGAATTGTTTTGCTTCTGCTTAATAACAGGGAAGGGGGGACTGAGGAACTTCACTCCGAGAAGTTCACATTGCTTCCTAATTATTCAGATTTGAACTTCTAACAGTAATTGCACATTTCTACTATAATCAGCCACAGCCTTTATACAGCAAAGAGCATAAACAAAATTTGAATTGCTAATGTTAAAAAACAAACAAACAAGAAAACCAAAGCAAATACATTTTCCTCGAGGTGAAAAAGCTCTCGCTCCTCAACTCTCTCATTACTTAGTCTCTATCTAAGTAATCTATCTCTATTCTCTAAGTAATGTATTTCTATTCAAAGGCCAAACAAAATCACACACTGCCTTATTTCTTGACTTCACATCAAGCAAACTGACCAGATTAGACAGATTAGAAATGAGGTACTGAACCTTGCACAAATTGTTGACCCCAGTTCAAAACCAAAATCCTGATGTGCTGGGCGCAACCAGAGAATGTAATGCAAAGACTTTTCATTCTAACCAACTAAAATCTAGTCATTCTTGAGGAGGGGAAGGGGACAGTGGAGAAGGTAAGGTAGGAGAATGAATGAGTCTGGTCACAGAAACAAAATGCCATTCCCCAGCACAGATGACCTGCGTACTTTGAGAGGAACAGAATTCCATTAGTTTTATATTTGTATAAAAGCAGGCTTCTTGCCATAACTTCTGACAAACAAACAACAACAAAGGCTGTGTCCACAAGCATACTAACAAAAGTCAAACAGGTCAAAACGCAGATGTGGAAATAACAATGCCTGTGAAATGGGTAAAGGAAGAACTGCTGTCAATAAAGTATCTAAGAAAGGAAATGTAGAACGCTGTATGAAGGACGAGACAAAAAGCATTTTAGTCTTATAGGACCACAGAACAGAATGAGAAAAGGACAACAGTAAGGAAAATGAGATGCAAGGAGCAGTACAGAGTTAACTGGGAGGAGCACTGGTGTGTAGGAGGAAATGACAGTAAAGAAGTAGGAGGGGCAGAAGCGAGCTGGGCCTTAAAGGTGCAGGAGAAGAACCTGACTACAGCACGATGACAGAAAGCCAGTGATGGGATTCAGGAAAGGGTTCACAAATGTCAACAACTTGCAGAATCTATGCACCTTTATCTTAGATATCAATTCTAAGGTTCATATTAGGATGGGGTAAAAAATGGGATAGGTCAAAGACAGAAGGAGAAAACAACAGTCCAGCCCAAATCTTAGTAAAACACCATAGATCACCACAGTAAATGGGTCCTAAAGCCTGTTGTGAGGCCTTGAAATTTTGAAACATTCTCAATACTTTTTATGTTTCTTTTCAAACGTAAAATGAAAATTTTGCAATTCATTAATTGTGAAACAAACTGCAGTATGCTTGCCTTCTCTCAGTAACACACATGCAGCACAGGCTGCATTGAAATATGAAAAACTAAAGACAGAGTAGAAGTACGCTAGAGATTTTTATGTTCATCATATATCCCTTAGAATGAAGGAGGACATATCAACAGCAGAACAGGTAGGAAGTAGGAACAGTGATTCCAACTGCCAAGTGCTTATTATCCTTGTAGAACACATCAACTGGTTATTCTTGCTGAAGTAACAAAACATACAACAGCCAGCAGCTTAAATGCTTTTCTCCAGGTTTCAGAGGTAATAAAATCGGAGTTCAGACATTTTAGGCTGTCCATTAATCCAGACACTACTCATTTTCAAATTGTCTTCCAGATCACAAATGCTAGAAACTTTTTTTTTAATTGAAGTTTAAATTCAATTCTTGCAGAAACACTTTCTGCAAATGGAGTACCAAAAAACACAGAGTTCTGTTTGAAAGTCATTGGTTACAACTTCAACACTGGAAAAAGCAAATGGAAAAATGAGTCCAAAAGCATTTCATCTTTTGGTTGCTAATGACAGAGACATAATTCCTGTCTGACAGCTGTGTAAAATGAGATAATCATCTCAGCCTTGCTCTTGAGGGACAGCTGTCCATATCACAGTTGTCATTAACCATACCTCATCTGTGACATTTGAAGGGTCAAAGATCCAAACTGTGATGCAGACTGAATCTCCCACTATATAAAGGTCAGCTGAAATTTAGGGGAGGAAAAGATACCAGTACCTCTGGATTAAGAAAAAATTTCTCCAGGGACACAAGCAGCACTCAGCTCGATTTTTATTGAAAAAACTAAGTACTACTGTAGTCACAACCACCTCTTGGACTGGGAAGTTTTGATAGAACTCCTTAAATTGTTTATTCTGTTTCACTTGAAGTTGTCTGACTCATTCTACCCTATAAACTTGCCTATATGTTTCAAGATAAAATTCAAGAAACTTACAGAACACATACTTAAATATTAATATAATCTCCTAATCCTTCAGTAATGTAAACCCTTTTTTACAACTCACCAGACCTCCCCTATTTCTTGTTACCTTAGGGCTTGACATATGCTTATTTTCAAACAGGAGTAGAGAGCACACAGGGCAGAACCATACTGCTTCAACTTTCGGAAGCATGAATGACCAGATTTAAATGTACAAATCCATATCCATCCATCTAAAAGTTTCTGTACTAAAACACTGGAGACTTTGGTGCTTCTTTTGAAGTCAGCTCTACATTCCTAGGCACTTAAGAGAATTAGGCTACTTAGGTATCTAAATGTGGCTTTACAAGTCTAATCTTAGGTGTTCGTGTTTAATATTCTTAATGTAAACTCCTAAAGACATAGCACTTTCAGTCAAGTGCATCTATACAGTACCTTGCACTCTCAGGTTGATAAATAATACTCTCCGGTTTTCTTTTATGGATACTTCTGTATAAAATAAATGATGTAGAACAGCTGCAGTATTCTACCTCCAAGAAAGCTGCATTTTAAGCTGCGATAAACATTTGATGTAAATACTAATAACACCACTGAAAACCTACACTCTCTAAAAATTATTCCCTTCCTTGAATTTATCAGTATGTCCTGCCTTTTGTATAGCTGTGTTTTAGACTATGAAATCTTCAGAGCAGAGATTTTTATTTCTTGTATTTGAGTCAGCACTGAATGCCTTGTCAGCAATTAACAAATAAATAACAAACAATTACACAAAAGCATATGACTTTCAGCCCTGGATGTCTGTCATGAATATTTAAAGTTCTGGGAGAAAATAAAAAATCTTCATCTTTAACATCGTAACCAAGAGGAAAAAAAAAGTATATACACAAAAATAATCATTGTGACAGAATTTTTGCAAGGCTGTCATATATACATTCTGTAAAGTGCTCTGGCATTCCTCAGAGCCAAAAGCACTTGAAAAATGTCAAGTCATTACTGTGACAATGGGGGTAGAGCAAGGTAAATTAACCTCCAGAGGATGAGAAGTCATTTGCTTCCCCCTCCCCAATGTACAAAGGCCAAAATGCCTCAGTTATCTCTTCCCTTGCATTAGATAACACTGTACTCGAAACAGGCTGATTGCCTAACTATAGGGCAACAGGTAGGAGGACATCTAACAGTACCCTCTAAACACAAATACACTTCAGTTCAGTCTTCCCTAAGAAAAAAAGCACCTTCTCAAGCTAAGGATAACCACCAAAATTCTCTGCAGAAATAGGGAGCAATTCTGGAGGAACATGGAGGCAATTTGCCTGATTTTACTGGTAAATTATACCAAGTTCTTTCTCTAGGGACACCCTGTTAACCACTGTGATCCCAAATAGATTCTGAAAGGGTTCCTGTCCTGGTCAAATGACCTTTGATCTTGGATTTCCTCACTGCTGTCTCACTGGAGAACACAAACACATCTCAGGTGAGATACCCTTAGGTACTTCTGCTACAGGAATCTGCTGTGGCTTTATTTGAGATGAATTCTCCCCGGACTTGATTTTGTTTTTAATTATTTTTATTTATTTATTTATTTATTTAGGAAATCACATTAGAATACTCATTTCAGACGGGAGTTATATGTCTCATCTCTAGAAAAAGCAACCAGCTTGGATCACCATGGCACCAGCATTAACACTCACATTCCCAGCACCTGGACACAGCATAAAACACACACGAAGGCTACGGATTGGCTTCTTTGGCTTTCAGAGCAGGTTCCACTAGCATTATCATGTTTTTCATTCCTAGGCCCCTGAGCACAACAGAATCCACTCTAGGGCACTCATACCAGAATTCATCCTACAGCCCATAGTTACAATAGGACCCACATCTTGAGAGCACTGCCACTGGGATCTGTATGTTCAGTTTCCAAGCACAGTAAGGTCTGCATCCCACGATGATTTTATTCCCACAGTTACTCATGTAGCAGGACATGAATGGAGAACAACTGCTACTCCAATCCCATGGGTGCATCCTTGGACACTAGCACTACAAATCACCGTTTCAGTCTCCTCAATGCTTTTTCAGATGGTATCATCCTTCTCAATGACCTCTAAATGGCATAAATTAATTTCATACCAGTGATGATAAAGGCTGAGCGTAGGATGAATACACCTTTGCAAGAAAGTAGAAGGGAGAGGACAAAGATTTCTTACAATTAATTAGGGTTAAAGTCTCCAAAAAACTAAATAGTGAGAGAAAAAAATCAGATCTATTCCATATAGTGTAGAAGATTGCTAGGTAAGAGACAGGGAGAAAGACACACAACAAAAGAAGAGAATAAAAGACTAAAAGAAAAGCACATACAGTAAGAAAAGACATGAGAAACAAGGATAGAAGGCAAAACAACAGATAGGAATAGGGAGGCAATACAATGCAGGCACTCACTCTGGAAGATTTTTCTGGCGGGAGGTGGATTATCTTCAGTGCTGATTTCTGGGGTGCTGCTCTTCACACTTCTCTGAGAGCCATTCTCAGATTGCTGCTATCAGCTATTCCAAGAACTTCTTCAAAAAATATTTTGAGGGCAAGCGGATTGTAGATGAAACCAGAACCTTGAGTATTAAAACAATCTGCTTGGGACTGTCACTCCCCTGAAACTGCTGTTTTTATCCCTGTTATGTTTAGAGGATGGAAATCCTCCCCCCAAACTAGCAACCAACTACTAATGGGGTGTTTCCCTGGGAGACAACCTTTTCTTCTCCTCACTGACTGTCAGGTTGGGGATACTGATCTCAAATAAAGACCCTCTTCTCTTTCCTGTCAGTGCACCTTGTCCTTAAGGTGGGCAGATCTCTTTCTCCACAGAATTCTCACTAATTCTGTGGATAGTATCAGTAAAAACTGCCTTTTCCTTTTCCTGTAATTGGGAAGTACGTCTTTTCTCCCTGCAGAAAATACTCAGGGAGAAAACCCTCCTGGGGTTAGGGGATGAGGGATCTTCCTTGGGATGAAGGAGGATCAGATCAGTATTGCAAATTACCTTTATCTTCAGTTGCTAACAGCAACTGGAAAAGGGAAGAAGGGTATCTGAATCTGCCTGTGCTTCCTTTCCCTTGTTTTACTTTCTCTGCTGTCTATTATGCAGATGTAAATAATTCAAATTACTAGGTAAGTATTTGAGGCTCCTGCTGATTTCTGTTCTGGAAATGGCCTCTCTTGGGCATATGGGGTTTCTTCTCTGGAGGCTCCCAGTTTACTATCTGGACTGGGGAAGAGCTGGTTGTAAGCTGTCTTCTCTACTTGGGGAAGAAATTTCCTCACCCAGCAGCTATGTAGTAGGGGGGCGTAGGCAGTAAAGGTTATTCTCACAACCCTCAGAAGCAAGGGAACTAAGGATGCTTCTCACCTAAATAGGTATCAAGGGAGCTCCAGGAGGCTCTCTTCCACTTAGTGATAAAGTAGACTTGCTACTCTACAGTTACCAGGAATCAGCGCTGGACCTTCTGCTCACCCTCGGCTAGCTAGTGGGGACAGGGTAAGTGCTAGGCTCCCCTCGACTAATTAGCGCGAAAAGGGCCGGCAGGTCCACCCCGGCTGCGAGCAGGGCTGCCCAATGGGCGCTTCCCTCTCGGCTGCGGATGGAGCAGGCGGACGGGTCTCTCCCCCCCCCCGGCGAGCTTTGGGGGTGTTCCCTCCACCCCGGCTGCCCGGAGACCGTCCCTGGCTTCCCCCCAAGCCCCAGCTCCTCTTGCCCGGGCCCGGCTACCACAGGAGGCCGCGGCGGCTTGTGGGGCTCAGAAGCCGCCTCCGCCGCCTTCTGCCGGGCCTCAGCTTCGTCCCCGAGGGGCTCCCCAGTCGCCGGTGCGGGGGACCCCGGCCAAGTGGCGCTGAGTCTCTCTAGGCCCCGCCGCTCCCGCGGCTGCTGCTGCTCCAGGCTGCGGCTCTACTGCAGGCCCCAGCTCCTCCCCGGCCTTCGCTCCGCCTCCCCCAGCTCCCCGCGGCCGGGGCCGCCCCCGCCTCCCCGGGTTAAGGACGCGCTGGGCTGGGGTGACTGCGGCCGCCGGGGGGTGGCCCATAGTCGGATGTTCGCAGAGAAAGGAGCGCTTGACTCCGCATAGGGAGCCTGGCTGACCGCAGGACGAGGGCCTCGCATCGCCCCTCGGACGCCGACAGAGGCAGCCTCCTGTCGCGCCTCCCGGCCCGCTGTGACACCTGTTGGATCCCCCGTGTAACAGTGGCTCACCCACATGGTGATCATCTGCTCCAGCCTGAGGACTTGTCTCATCCCACCTGCCTGACACTACTTCTAAATGGCCAGCAGCCACTCACCTGTGCAGCCCCGTGCCTTTGGTAAGGGGCTCGCTGTCTTGGGTAGGCTGCTCCCCATCGTCTTCTCAGCATGTGAAATTATTCCCCTCAGTCAAGTAACAACTGTGTCAACTGCCCTAGACACCAAGTCTGNCAGATATTCATTTCTAGTAACCTTCCCTCACACCACGTATTTCTCAATAACCTATTGCTTTAATATCCTCAAATCTTAAGAGGCATTTCCTCCATAATCCTTTTAAAAGTCTCATCACTGTCTCTGCGACGTGTTATAATCCGCTAAAAACATGCAGAAAATCCTGTGAATTACACATAACATTGTCTCACTTCCACCCAGTTGGCTGAAAATTGTGAGTCTCACATTGGCATGTTGCAAGGCTGGTTTTGGAGACACAGGCTAAGAAAACTGTCCATTATTTTACAACATTAAAGGACTTTCCAGTGAAGTAAATTAGATAATAGATCAAATACTCCAAAATGTGTGAGGGAGAAAGAACAACCACTATGCAGGATCCCCCTGAATCTTAGGCCAATGCAGCAGGCAGACCACTACTACACAAATTTGAAACGCACAAACATGTAGGAGTCTCAGGTTCCCTAACTTATCTGAAAGATTTCCTGTATTTGATAATCTCTTCTTCCTATGGCTGGTTTAATATTTGCATCCCTTCAAACAATAATTGCTGTAAGGCTTGGTATACAGGACATTAAATGTAAGTGGGGGAAAATCTGCATTTTCTGAGTAAATTTCTTTTTTTCTTCTGTGAACTGTAATATGAAAATTGCTCCGATGGTAGGACTGTTCTAAGACTTGCTGCTTTTGCAGGACTTAGTTTATTCTTGTATCTGACTCCTTGGATACTTTCAACAGGTCAAAATTTGTGCCAAATTCCCATGCCATCATTTCAGAAAGTCAAAGGAACTAATGTTCAACCTCCATTCTCTCAGTTAGCAGCTCTGGCAGTAGCTCTTTCCCCTATGTTATTATCTACTCTCCATCGAGGAAGATTTCCTGTCCCTTTACCCACATTATCCTCTCATTACAGATCCCATTACAGTGTTCCTTTTCATTACCATGGGCCAACACCCACGTCTTTCCTCTCACCTTCACAAGCCATGGCATAGCTCTGTCCCATTTTTTTTTTCCCCAGTCCAGTTCCAGTTCTGGGTAAACACTGTACCTCCTACTCCCTTGGCTTTCTGCTTGTCCTCAGGACTTCTCTTTGAGTTAGGTGGTCTTTGTTCCTACCTGCTACTTCCATACCGAAGTCCACCAGCCCACTAGCTAGGATTTGTGTCCACATTATGCATAGGCTCCTCATCACTTGAGAGGTAAGACAGGAGCATCATTTTGCTGGGAGGCAATAATGAGTGCTATCTGCATACTGTTTGATCTATAGCCAACTTCAAGTGTTAGAAAACTGCAGTTGGACTCAACACGTTTGAGGCATCCCATCTGTGTGGTTTGTTTTTTTTTTAAAAAAGTTTTCAGTGTCTTCTTCCCCAAATTAATGTCTGAAAGATTCCCTTTTTAGAGTAAAAAAAAAATCCAGTGTAATTAACTTACTCCGCTACTTGAAAGAACATAAATACAAAAATGCCATCAAATACAAAAAGAACCTTTAAAGGGCAGGCCTTTGAGAGGCAACTATGTTTTGCACAAACACACAGAAGCTAAAGGATCATAACTCCATTATCATATTTAGTATTTGGAGATCCATCTCAAAGCTTCTGCAAGCTAAGTAGATGGGGACATGGAGTTTAAAAAAGAAAAAAGCTACACCAGTCATCATTTTACAGTCAATATATTTCACCCTTCTCCCAACATTTCAAGATGTCACTTGACTGTTAAAACTTTATAACAAATATTAACAATTCAGTTAACTGGTAGAGGGCAGCTGGGACTTCTGGTATCCAGGAAGGTGTAGGAGGTACCTTTGGCAGTTTGGACAGTTTGGCAGTTTAGTAGTTTGGCAGTTAAGACATTGAAATGTAGGGTATTTGGGAAGGAATTCTCTTTAACATCCTGGCTAAAGGTCTGTTCCTTCCATGCTCGACCAGTAATAAGCACACACCTCAGCAATCTAGCATAATGTGCAAGTATTCTAGCACGTTTTTCCCTTTTTTTTTTTTTCCCCCCAAACCACACCTTACTCAGGAAAACATTTGATATACTTGTATGTAAATATATACAGAAATGTACTTTTCTTGCTGATCTTCCTATATTCCTTGAATCGCTTCTCATAGCACTATACAGAAATGATGTATATGCCCTCTTTACAAGTACCAACACGTAACGAAGGGCCTTACACAATTAAAAGCCTGAAGTCAGTGGTTTAGAACCAAGCAGTTTAAATACATGCTCAGGACCTTAATTACTAAAATGGCTACGGCATCTCTATCCAGTGCTGGAAGGTCAGAACTTCTGAATGCTGGACAAGCACATAGGGATGTATTTACTGACTTTCATCTTTCAAATACACCAGCTTCGGCTTCACCTGCCATTCCCTGTACACGTTAACTTCCAGCAAAGGCATTAAGAGGCCTCGCGTTAACAGTCCCTTACCTGCTGGTGCATAGAACTAGGAATTAGCTCTTCCTGCACCCAGCTCAGTTACCACTACCCATCAAACTGGTCCATTCTCCCTTCGCGGTGCAGCGCCGCACCTTCCACCGGAAGCGTCGTCCCCACCGCTCCACAAGCGCTAACGGAGCCAGATGGGCCCGGATGAAACCACGACCTCTGCACCTAGCGTTCCTCGGCGTCGAGCTCCGGCCCATCGGCAACCCCTTCCCAACACCGCCCCGCCGTGACGGTAATACCGCACGTCAGTGCCACCTTAAGAGTGTGAGGAGCCCCCGCGCACCGCGGTCGAGCGGCCCCTCCCCGCCCTGTGTCGCATCCCACGGACAGCGAAACAGCGGCGGGGACACGCCGCTCACGGGAGGTCCCCACGACGGGGCAGAGGCGCTGAGCCTGGGGCCCCGCGGCGAAGGGTGGGCAACTGCCGCGAGCACCTGGCATGGTCCCTTCCCCCACGCTCCCGCTACGGCCTTCATTCCATAGCGCATCGGCGGGAGATGGGCAAGGCCAGCCCACAGCTGTCTCTCTCTGATTGGCCCCTGCGCCCATCCATCAATATGGCGAACAATTTGCTTTGTCGATTGGTCACGGCCCGCGAGAAGGTGGGCCTGACTGGAAGGGAGAGGAGCTCTTATTGGTAACCTTCTGCTTGTCAGTCAAGTGACTCGCAAAGGGCCGTACTGATTGCTGATCGCGCGCTACCGGCGGCGCTGTTCCTCATTGCGTAGAGAGGTCACTTCCTGTCCGGGGCCTATGACTTCCGGTTCACTCAGAGGCGGGTTCTGTTGTCCTTTGGAGGATGGATGATGCATGCGCGGGGGTGTGGCCGTTCTCTCTCCGCCCCGCTGCGCACATCTCGGCGAGG
>WBMW01004216.1:0-96909 GCA_013396635.1 Penelope pileata
GATTCTATGATTCTATGATAGGGGTTTTTTTGCACTTTTTCAGGATTTCCTGGTGTCTGGATTGACCTATTGCTCTGATTGGGCTACAGCCCGGATCTTGATAATCTTCTAATATCCTCTGTGTATACACAAACCAAATGTGCCATGGGTTTAATGTGAGCATGATGACTATCTGCGTAGGGCATATGGAATAGATTTAACACTTCTGAGAATTATCAGTCTGACTACGAAGAGCATACAAACACATATTGGTCCAGAAAATCCAAGGCAGAATTATGGTAAAGCCTAGCAAGTAGATAATTTTGGTGGTTTGGCTACTGCTGGTACTGTATATACAGGAAAGGAACTATGTTTCACAGAAAGTGCCAGCGATTTCATGCCTTTACATACAGAGGTATGACCTTGATCTTGACAAACTTGAAAGGTGGGCCCATGTGAACCTAATGAGGTTCAACACAGCAAAGAGCAAAGTCTTGCACTTGAGTGGAAGAAATCCCAGATATGTACACAGACCGAGAGCGGGGATCCTTGAGAGTAGCCCAGCTGAGAAAGACCTGGGGGTCCATGTGGATGAAAAACTGAACATGAGTGAGCAGTGTGCTCTTGCAGCTCGGAGGGCCAACGATATCCTGGGCTCCATCAGGAGAGGGGTGGCCAGCAGGGAGAGGAAGGTGATTGTCCCTCTCTACTCTGCCCTTGTGAGGCCCCATCTGGAGTACTGCATCCAGGTATGGGGCCCCCAACACACGAACGATGTGGAACTGTTGGAGAGGGTTCAGAGGAGGGCCACGAAGATGATCAGAGGGCTGGAGCACCTCCCCTACAAGGATAGACTGAAGGATCTGGGCTTGTTCAACCTGGAGAAGAGAAAGCTGCAGGGAGACCTCATAGCGGCCTTCCAGTATTTAGAAGGAGATTATAAACAGGAAGGAAACCAACTTTTCAAAAGGATAGACAGCGACAGGACAAGGGGGAATGGGTTTAAGCTGAAGGAAGGAAGGTTTAGATTAGATATCAGGGGGAAGCTCTTTACCGAGAGAGTGGTGCGGTGCTGGAACAGACTGCCCAGAAAGACTGTGGATGCCCCGTCCCTGGAGGTGTTCAAGACCAGGTTGAATGGGGTCCTGAGCAACCCGATCACCAGTCTGGAGGTTGGCGGCCCTACCTGTGGCAGGGGGTTTGGAACCTGATGATCCTTGGGGTCCCTTCCAATGCAGGCCATTCTATGATTCTATGAGAGGTAGAAGATCTAGAACAAAGCTGTTCATTGTCTTCCCACTCATGATAGATTTTCAAGAGCTGAATGCTCAAATCAGTAAGAAGAATGAAACCTCCTAAGTACATCATCTTCCACTGTACATCAGCTAAGTACATCAGCTTTCACCTTCTACTCTAAGTCAATGAGAAAGAAGACTCTTGAGCTTTTTCTCCTTCTCTTTAAACCTCTGCAGAGAAGGACATAATCTAACTCTGCTTTTTGTTATATGGTTACTAGGGGTCTTTTTTTGACCCTTCTGTTCAGGTTGTCAATGAAGTTGGAAAGAAGGAGGAAGAAGCCATTTTCAGTTTGATCACAGTTCTGGAGAAAATGTGGTACGTGACTGTGAATGTGAATGATTTTCTTTCTAAATTATTTTTATTCCTTTGAGTTTCTGAGCCTTTCTTTTATCCCAAGGACATTGGAAAAGCCAACATCCAGTAATTCTCTGAGTGGTGCCAAATTAAGTTCAGTATCATATTACAGCGTGACAAGCTGTATCCTTTCCTATGACCCTAGAAGTCCTTGCAGAGAAAGATGGGCAGTAGTCCTGCCTCAGGCAGGTCCACATGGCTAGAGCATACGCATGTAGACAGTGACTGTGAGGCCTCACTGAAATCAATGTATCCTCCTGAGTGTCTCCAGTTTCAGAAAACAGGACTTCAGTACTGAACCTTGAAGCAATGTCTCTAATATGTTTGAATAGCGAGGGCAATGCTCGTATCATTTAAAAAGCTAGAGGAAATCTCTCTGGCGATAAAATGCACTAAAATTATTAACAAATACAAATATATTGTTGTCACTTGAATGTTCAAATATTGCATAGTTTATCCAAGCCTAGTAAAAAAAGAATACAGAGCCAGAGCATAAAATTTCCCTAGACTCTGATCTGGAGGCAATGTAAAAATGTGCTTAATTAAGCACTGTCCTCATCATGCATTAAAACGAAGCATGCGTTTAAGACTTTGCATTACAACATCTTGGGCAGAGGATCATTCTCCCATAATCCAGGAAGGTTAGAGGAAACAAAGAAGAAAACGATCTATGCATGTTCCCCTTACTTTGCAATCACATTTGTGCTTTTTTTTGTGTATGTATTTGTGCGCTGGAATTAGACACTATATGAAATAACAGAGGAGATGGCAAATTGACAGTAAAAACGTATGTCTGAAACTGATAGAGTAAAAGGGGTATGATATCGCTGGCAAGACAGTCTTATAGCATACAAGCAGACAGAATGCAAACATTACAAAGACAAGAAACTTTCTCCTACCAGGAAGTGCTGTCTGGCTGCCTCTCTTCTTAACACTATTGATTATGCTCCCGAAAGGTCATAAATTACGGGAAGTTATTTTTAAGAATATTTGCTGAGCCTGATCTGTCACGAGAGGTTAATCTAATGACTTTTCTAGTTCCAGACTGCAGTAGACTGAGTTTCTTCTCAACTGATATTGAAAGTTCCTGTGTCTTCCAAGTTCATCCCAACATGTTATTAAAAATATAAATGAGTCAGATAACAAAATGGATAAACTTTGTTGTACAGAGGACAGAACAAGGTGACTAAGTATCCCTGTCTGCTAAGTGGCAGTCTCAGAGCAGGAAAGCATCTTATTTCTATGCATGGGGCACTTCTTCACATATACACATCAAAACAAAAACAAAAACAAAACAAAAACCATACATTTGAAATAACAACAAAGAGCTAAAATATTGCTTTTCATCCAGTGGTCTATCTTTTAACAAATATCTCTGAGGTAAAATGAGGCCTATTAAAATTATATAAGTGTGATTTGCCATATTTTCTCCTCTGCTATTTTAAGTTTTGGTCAAATGGTCCAAAACGGTGAGAAAATTGAATGCTGAGAGATTGAACTCTGGTGGTTTGGGTTTTTTTCATCGTTAGAATTCTTCCACAGAAAATATAACAGGGTAAACAAAGAAAGAAATGCAAAGAAAAAAGAAAAAAAAAGAAAGAAAGAAAAAAAAGGAGATAAGACTTTGTTCTTGATTATGTTACAAAGAGGTAATAGTCCCCAAACTCTAATAGCTTTGATATTTATACTTTCGTAATCATAACAGCACTTAACACTTCTCAAACTAAGAGCAAGATTTATAAAGGAGAGAAGAAGTGAATTTTTTGTAGACAGAATTAGAAGAGATGTGGAATAATGTCATACTTTGGTGCAATATTTACTCTAGGAAAAAAAAAAAGGAAAATACCCAGCGAACCGCCTTGTCACGCTAGTCTCCTTCTGTATCCAAAGCTGCTGTTGCATCACAAAGGCCTGGTGAACAAGACCATAATCATACCAAAGACACAGCTATAGCAAATGGGAGATATGGAACAGAAATCTTTAAATGTATTTGCCTGGTCCAATTCTATAAGAATCACAGAGTTCTGTAAATGCTGTGCTGGAATTCACAAAACAGAAAAGTATAACTTTAACAGCTGCATGAGTTCTGTTCATTTCTATTTGTACTTCGATTTTTTCTTTTGTAATTGGAGTCTGCTCAGATTAATTTTACTGCAGTTGAAAATCATGCAAATATAGTTTAGAAAGAGGCATTTAATTCTTTATTGCTCTTACGCACAACACAAATAGCACCTCCAGTACTAACACAGCTAAGTGTTTTTAGTGTTATTTCACTATACAGTACATCACAATGTTAATTTTCCACATTACTTTATTCCTTTCTAGCCCATATTTTACAACAGAGAAAACAAACTGCTTGTAATTACACTACATGCCAGGACAAATTAAGTAAACACGCATTTTTAATGCTTTTGGCTGTTAGGGTGAGAAACAAAGGGCTCTGGTTAAGGTCAATATTAGAGTTATGCAATTGCTCTGGGTTACAAAAGACAAATGCCAGTGATTGAACATTGGTGAAATGGAAACTGTCCATTCTGTGCAGTTTCTGAATGTCTGTAAATAACATGGCACTCGAAGGTCAGTTCTCTATATTCATTTTCTTTCAGAAAAGCACTAATATCAATAATAATAATAAACTAATGGGAAAATCTATTGTGTCATTACTGAAGTGATAAATCAGCAAACAGTAAAGGAGAGAATGGCTATTGAAGATCAGCCTTGTGTTGTATTTGCTAATGCTACCATCTCAGTACTACTGGGTGATGCTGATAAAGGTTAACAGCAACTACAGGGGAAACCTAATTTTGTTCTTGCTGATACTGGTGTAAATCTGACTTCAGTGGAATTGTACCTCTCTAACTAGAAAGCAGACAGTGACTTGATGATTATATTGTTTGGTCATGGACAATGAGGAGTTTTACGTGTTTTTGCCTTTAATGGTATGGATTAGGCCAGAGGCGCAACATTCAGAGGCAGATGAAACCTCATGGGAAAGGGTATTCAGACCCATCATCTTTACTCAGCTTGTCACAGATACTGGGCTGCTGCTTTATGTGATAAATTCATCTTTCTCCCAGAATCAGGAACAGATTTCTTATACCTTGCCTTATCTACCAGAGATGCTTAGTACAAGAACAGCTATGCTGAAGAAAGAAAAAAAATTCACACATTTTTCACCAGAAGGTCATAGAAAGAAACAATACTAAGAGAGGGATAAAGGACAATTCTCTAGAGTATGATACCCAGCCCATGTTGTGTTGATGCACATTCAGAACTCAGAAAGGAAAAAAGGCTCCAGACAAATCTCAAGAAAGAAGTCAAAGATAAATCCTTAAGAAATGGAGAAGAGGAATTAAGAAAAACAAGAGCTCTGTCTGTGTCGCTGATCTGTGACCGACATTGACAGGTGGGATGCAGGGGGCACGCTGTGGCTGGCCATCTCAGTGTGGGTAGTGATTTGTGAATGATCAGGCTATAATTTGGACCTTGATCCCCAGCTCTTGGCAGAGGAAAGCATTTCTCCCTTTGTAATATCATCCACAGATAAATTCTCTTCTTTCCAGCAGGACAAGGATTGCTTGTTACTCAAGCATGAGCAGCCCGCATAGGAGTCATGAGGGAAGAGGTAGACCTTTGCTATCCCCTGCGCTTACTCAGCCTCAGCATTGCCTGGCGCTTTCACCCATCTCAAAGAGGGGGTCTGGTGGACAAGTATCTAGAGTCATCCAAGTCAAGGTAAGTCTGCGCCCCTGCCAGGATCTGATGCAGAGTACTTCCAAGGCTACACAGGACAAGACTGAGTTGTTTTTACCTGGTTCTTTTCCTCCCTTCTTCTGCAAGCTTTGTGGTATATGGAATCATACAGGCAGAGACAATTAACTCTGGACCAGATCTCCCTCCCTGTCAAATTCAGAAAGGAACTGTTGCAGGTTTACGGTAGAGATAAGTTCTGAAATATTCATTTTCATTCTTTTGGCGAGGGTAGATATGCTTCTCTCTCTCTGAGATGTGTTTCTCTCTCTCCCACCTTCTCACCTTACCTTAAACCTCAAAGCATGGTGTTTATCCCTATGAACTAAAGAAGGAGGAGTAAATATCTAACCAAAAGAAGGAAAAGGGATTCAGTGGGATGGAAATAAAGCTATCATGACATCAAGGTACAGAGAATAGCTGACTGAAAAAAGATTCAGTAAGAAAGATTAATCTTTGCAAGAGCTCTTGATAAGTTGTACAAAAATATACTGAATCACCCTACAACAGCCTTGATTTTGTCAATGGCTAGTACTGCTGTTAATATAATTACAATAATACTTCGGAATATAGTATCCATAAATAATTTTGCTTAATCTATGAGAATGACCTGGCTTATGCTGAAATGCAGCTTCCTTTGCTTATATTTAAGCTAGCGAAAATGCCCACTCACCATGATAAATATGAGCTGCTCCGAAACTAATGCCTCATATTTTATTATGTTGGCTCATGATGTCAAAGGTGAATGACAGTGGTGGTACGGTGGTAGAGGTTGAAAGTTCCCACCAACATTCTGTTACACTTTGTTGCTGTGCAACAGATGACAGCAGAGGGGCAACCTGACAAAATGGCATCTAAAATGGAATTGCATATGAAGCAAAGGTGTGTCGTTGAATTCCTCCATGTAAAAACAATGGCACCCATTGACATTCATTGGTGATTGACGAACATTTATGGAGATCAAGCAGTGTATGTTATCACACTGAGGTGATGGGTAGTACATTTCGGTAATGGCAACAGTGACAATGGATCACCTCCACTGGTGCAGATTTTTACTAGCATGGCATGGGGCTCTTGCTCATCACTGACAAAAATGCATAGGTAATGGTGACGATTATGTTGAAAAAGAGTGTCTTGTAGCTGAGAATTTACTCTATCAAATAGCGTTCTTGTGCTCTTTGTATCTGTAGCAGTTTCCATGGAAATAAATAGGAGGCATTACTTTTGGAATGACCTACATAGTTTGCAATATAACAAACAGATTTACTTCCAAGAAAAAAATCTTGAATTTGCTGCCAACATTTCACAGTCTAGCATGTTTTGTCTGACAATGAAGCTCACATGTCATGCATTCCTACTGTAATATATTTCCAAATAAAATACCAATTTTTTCTTTCTGTATGCTAGCTTATCAGCTACTTGGTTTCCAGAAATGGTCATATGCATCCATGTCTGAGTATTTTATTCTTCAAAATTATATTATTGTTCATCTGAGAGAACTTATTGACCTCCTCATTTGTTCTCAGTGCATCGGGAGAATTTGCATCACATAATCTTAGGCTGTGCTGAATATGGAAACTGAAAATTGGCAGTCCTACATTCCCAGTTTTCTGAATGGAGAAGTTCTGTTTTCTAGAATCAAAGGTTCATAAACGGCTTGTAAAAGGCCCATAACCTATTGATCCCCTTGTATTCAATCCAATTCACTTTAGTCAATGAGCTCAGTAAATAATGATACTGCTGTTATGAGCATCTTTCCTTCCTTATAAACAACTGTTCACTTGTGTCCTGTTATAATGATAATGTCACTGATTTACAGAGGTTGCCCAAGTTACCTTATTAATTAGAAGATGCATTACGCCTATTGCAAAACATTGTTCTGACTGTGCGCTATCACTGCCCGAGGACCTCTAAAAGACAAAGAATTCCATTTTGCAAAAATCTAGTTAACATATCAAAGAGCAGTAAATGTGCAAATTGCTGTCATAAGGAATCCTTTATTGCTTTTCCTTTTCATGATGTTAGCCCTCCCCCATCTCTCCATTCTACCCACTTTGACAAGGTTACTCATTGGAAAGAAGAGCAGCTATTTATGTTCTTCAGATGTTTACCTTCAGCAAAAGACACTTCAAAGACTGCTTATGGGACTCTTCTCTCACCCAGCAAACAGTTAAAACCCATTGTTGTGATTGATGGCCCCTTCCTGCAGATTTAATAAATATAAGCAGAAGCCAGATCCCTTTTTTAGGCCAGCTGTCTTGAATAATAGGCAAAGAGCTCATGGGTGGCCAAGGTAGACAGAACTCTTCAGGAAATGCCTAATGATGGTTTGACATGTTCTTTTTCATGTGTGTTCTACAAGTTTATTGTTTGAGCTTCCTCAATACTCAGTTATACTATTTTCTGTTGCTGTGGATGGCAGTTACTTAAACAGATCCTCTGCAGGCTTTTATTGGGAATTTTGTGAATGAGAGTTGCGTAATAGACAACACTCATGTTTATTTACATTTAGATCTAGGCTGAGATGGTTCAGTGAACTGTAAGAGCCTCCAAACATAGGACATTATTAGGTTGAAAGTGGGTAAAGAATTTCAGAACTGAAACTAACAAATCAGTCAGGATGTTGGTACTCAGAAAAAGCGTCACTTCTAGCTAAGCAGCTAGTGCCATTACTTCACAGTTCCATTATGTGTGTACAGAGAGGCTGAAAATTTGGTTGACTTTTGTTCAGCTCTCTCTGTCTTGATTTCAGATTGAAGAGACAGATAAAATAGTCAGAATTTCAGATATTCCAGAGACCTGAAACATAGATACAAATTGTGGTACATACATGTGGATGTGGCATAGCAAATGGTCACCCTAAATCTATGCTAGCACCTTCTGCAAAAGGATTTTAACTTTCACAAAAGGATAAATACAGAAATACTAATTTAAGTCTTCTTTAGGATACTTGTAATGCATCTCAGTCATGACCTGCAAACCTTTTAATGACTTACGGGAACAAAAGGTCTTCAGCACAACAGATCTCTGAGGTATCACAAAAAAAGATGTGAGGAGGGCATGAAAAATTATGTATTAGAAAATCAACTAAATTTTACAATCAAATTCAAATATCACTTTCAATTAAAATGAGTACGTTTTACTAACTGTAAGAGAATTTACCTCAGCCCTCAGTGCTGTGGTGAATAATGTAAAAATTTTGGAGGAAATCCTTGCATGCATAAGAACTTCTTCACAGTGAGAGTGATGGAGCACTGGAACAGGCTGCCCAGGAAGGCTGTGGAGTCTCCTTCTCTGGAGATACTCAAGACCTGTCTGGACGCCTGCCTGTGTGGTCTGTTCTAGGAAACCTGCTTTGGCAGGGAGGTTGGACTCAATGATCTCTAGAGATCCCTTCCAAACCCTGCAATTCTGTGATTCTGTGATTCCTTCTACCAAAAATTCTGAAAATGGAGTACAGAGGAACTGAAGAAAGCTCAGTGCTTAGATCAGCACATTCTCTGGCAGCCATTATAGGGAAAACCTAGAGACTTACCAAGGAAAAAATCATTTCCCTCTCATGCTCTTCATAACTCCTCTCTCTTGAGCAAGGTAGGAAGCAGAGAAAATGCTCTTTGAGGGTAATCTGGGGAGGGAAGGGAGTGGAGGGAGTGCTCGCAGGTCAGGGAGCCACAAGTGTCAGCCACCTCCTGGCATAAACCTTAAACCACCTGCCTGGCTTGGGTCCTGACTACTCTTGGGCAAACAGCAACACTGCATCTCTGAGTGCTACCTGCAGACTGAATGCAGGAATGCCAAGAGAAAGCAGCTGTATTTTTCTTCCTTACCCTGCTCAACACACCTGCTACTTCCCTCCCATTTTTATCCCACAGAGGGTAATATCTGGTGCCACAAAAACAGGCCAAGCAAAGGAAGAAGAGGAGGGTGTATCCTACAGGATTCCCAACAACTTCAGGACCCTGACATGAGCGTGTGCTCTAAGCCTTAGGACACTATGTAAGAGACAGAAGTGATGGATCAGTGCAGAGGCATGGTCACAGCGGATGCAGTGTCTTATAGCACTGCTTTGTGCTCAGTCAAATGGAGCTGGAGATTCATACAATATTAAGCTGTCTTATACTGGTAGCTCAATGCTGGTGCTTTCCCATAACGCTTTTAACACCAGACTCCCAAGATTTTGTCATTTGTCAAAGTGACAGACGTTTGTTTGTCTGTTTTCACCAAGATGATCATAGGTTTTGCAACTCCATGAAGAAAGGGCATAATAGAAAAATGTTTGTCTCTTCTCTGTTTGTTCTGTGTGTCAGCAGCCTGCTCAGTATATATCACAGATTTAAGGCTGAGACCCTCAAATAGGAAGGTATGTATGTAAATGCAGTGTCCCTCTGTGGGTACATCTTCCTCAGCAAAAGATCATGATTTCCAGTTTCAGCTGCTAGCTTCCTGTAAGACATGCTGTAGGAGTGATTCTCTATTTCCTGTTACTTCCCCTCCCTTAAGAGTAAGAGAATGCAGTGACATGGCTGTTACTCTAATGCTATATATTGAGTTTTGGCTGTGCTCTTCTAGATACATCTGACCTTTCCCTGCATTTGAAGGTGTTTCCATTATTATTTTGGACTCTTTATTCTGTTCGCAGGTAACCAGTTATCTGACAAAAATGCTATATTTCCTCATAAAAATACCCAGAGCTAGTATACTTCAGCAGATTTCAGCACTCTGAGAGTGCCCTCAACTTAAAATCTTTGGAAATCAAATGATGTTCACTTGAAAATTCTAATAGAAAAGTTTAAGAGTGGAAAATTCAGTAATGTTTTTGATTCTAGTTTTTTACAAATTGAGGTGCAGCAACAGTGTAATCTTGGTATAAGAAACCCCCTCCAAGATTGGGCAGACTGAATGCACAAAATTTAGTCCTTTATTAAGTCCTTTTACCTTGTTCTGTTCAGTTAAGGGGGAACCTACTGGAATCAAAAACCAAAGAGCAAAATCACCTTTAGTCTTCTCTTAAGTGATTTATCTTCTTTTTTTCCTTAATATTTTCTGGCAAATGCAGTATTCTCAAAATACTTTGGTGAAACATTTACTTCAGAGCCTGCAGGTTTCATATGAACGGTTGTTTTCTTCTGGCTGGGAGAGAGAGTATGTGCATCTATTGCAGAGAAATTAAACCTTGCTCTAAATTCCCAGTGAATTTTATAATTTTTAAATACCACATTTCCTTTTCCATTTGCCATTTATACAATTAAAAGAACAAATGATGAAGTCCACAAGGACATAGTATAGCCTCCTACACTTGACAATTTAACTTTCTGGCTTGTTAGCCCACTGTAAGAGTTTTCATATATCCCTTATATTTTCAATTATCTCTTTATCTGAAACATAGGCTGTGTTCAATGGCAAGACTTACAGTTGTATCCTACTTTTTTTTTTTTTTTTTGATGCTGCAAAAGAAATATGAACATCTTCAGTCTATCAAATCTATCTCTGGAATATCAAATATCTCATGAGAGGATCTCTTCATTTTATTTTCAAACAGCTACAAAGCCAAAAGTAAAGTCATGGGATGGTTCCGTTGAAGGTGTCTCTTTCTTAGGTATACCATCCTTCATACCATCTTACCAAACACGTCTAACATTTGCAGAAAAGTATGCTTCAGAAATAGTGAGAGAAAAGATGTGTGCGCAGTGGTTTGCAGAGCACATTAGCTTGGGTGCAGCAACATGCTTCTAGTATTGAGTCCTTTTTGAGCTTTCAGCCTGAACAGCCTTACCTTATTCCTGCATTCAGAATACTGTTACATTTTAACATAAACTGAAGTGTTATGCACCGAAGATGCCTATGGGAATGGCCTGACCTCTCTGAAAACTAGGTCCTGCTTTGAGGTATTCTGTTTTTACTTTACACCAACTCCACTCGCAAGAGTATAATTTTGAGAATTTTTGCAATTAAAATGCTTCCAGCATAAGGCCTCTTGCTGATCTGCTGATGGCTTATGAGCTAGTTAAGTAACAGGAAATGCAAAAACAACCTAGGATGTACTTGGTAAGACTCTGCCCTCATCACTCTCCCTCTTCGTTTCCCCATGCTCTGCTTCCACAGCAGCTGATGACAATTAAATCTATGGATGCAAAGAACTCACCTCACACCACTCTGCTGTAACTATAACTTTGCTGCTGACTTCCAGATCTGACAGGCTCCGTCTCGTCTGCCCCTTGATGCTGTGGCATTTATTTACAATCTCAATAACATCTTGTGGAAAATGAATTGTACTAGTGCCAAGGATCAGAGATTGATATATTGTGAAATGTTAGGAGGAGCAGATATTGAAAGGAAGAGAATAAAGGACCAAGAAAATGGACAATTATGCTAAATTTTCTAAGAACTTTAAGCAGGTGACATCCTTTCCACACACACACACATAAAAACGATCAAACTTAAGGTGTAAAGAGAGAAATGAACAATCAGAGTAAAATATTGGACTTTTCCTATGTCTAAATGCATTTTCTGATTAAAATCCTGGAGAACAGTTTTTGTTTTGTTTTGTTTTGTTTTTTAATGGAAAATTCAGAAATAAAGGAGTGTACTCTGGGGAGCTTTTAGATTTTTGCAGTACCATTGCTCACGGTTTTCTCAAGGCAAACTGCAGACTAATTCATGGTAGAATGCCGTTTACTCCACAACTGTATCATGAAGAATAAATGCATTTTCTAATCTGTGGGTTTGCCATGGTTTCCAATCTTTCATCTCCGTATGTATATCCTTATCACAACTGAATCCCATGTCAAGGCAAGCCCCAGAAGACACTACACACCTCTCTTCTGCCTCCCAAAAGTACCATCAGCACCTCAGTTCCCTGGTTTATGTGAGAAGGAAAACCTGCTGCATAGAAAGGAAAGTATATTTGGCACACAGCTAATGCACCAGCTAGAAATAATAACAGATCCTTTAAAGCATGGTTGTCCAATCTTTTGGCTTGCCTGGACTACACTGAGTGAAGAAGAATTGTCTTGGGCCACATATAAAATATATAATATAGTTAATGTACACAAGTAAAAAAACTTCTCTTATTTTTTTATATTTATTGTTAAAACATTAAAAAAAGAGAGAGAGCAAGAAAAACATAAAACTAGTTGGATATTTGACCTTGTTTTTGTGAAACTAATGCGTCAATGTCTGGTTTGATGAAAGTGGCTGCAACTCTTAATCAGTTCTCAAGGCGCTCATCAGAGATTTTTGATGAAATTTTACTCTTCCTGTGCTTCATCCTTGAGAATAGTTGTTCACAAATGTACATACTGCCAAAAAGTGATGACATGAATAAGATGTGATTGCAAAGCAAGGGGTATGTTTCTCTGGTAAGACAGGTCTTACAGAAGTTTAGTAAAGAGACAAGATCAAATTTCTGAGTTGAACATTTGATTGCAACTCTATACATTCCATTTGAAAATTCACAGGTAATGTATTCATATCAACTGAAAATGGAGTTGCAAATATATCAAAAATTGATGATTTTTTTGACAGTCTTGAGGCCTATTCTCAAATTCCTTTATCAACATTGAAAGCTGTGTATTTTTCACTGTTCACAGGACTGTGTTTAGCCAATGTATCAAAACGCAAAAAATTATTTGCCATAACAGTTAACACTGCACTGCACCCTCCTGTGTCCTGGTTTCAGCTCAGACAGTGCTAATCGCACACCAATGTTTGGTTGTTTCTGAGCAATGGGTGTGTGCCAGGGGGCCAGGCTAGGCCACTTGGCGGGGTAGAACTGCCACCATGATAGCGTACAGGCAGGGGGAGGGCCACATTATGAAACGTCCCAGGTCACATGCGGTCTTTGGGCTGTAGGTTGGACATGCCTGCTATAAGAGTAAGCCTGGTTTCTGCCTCTTCAGCCCTCCCTTAGTTCTGCTCCTCAAGCATGGCTGATGTGTGGAGTGCCACATAGGAGGACTTGAAGTAATGGCTTCTTTCTCCATTTTGGACATTCGTCCTGTGGCATTCTGTGGCTTTCTGAAAGGATCATGGACCACTTTCTCTTCCAGGTTTCCATCAATACCTGCTTGAACAAGTCCTTTCTACTGGACTGTTGCTCAGCCCAGAGTCTGACATCTCTCTTTCAAGGTCTGTTTTGGCATTGCAATGTGCAATCCAGTTACTCATATAGTGTAGATAAACCAAGGGAACATGCCCTTTTCTACATGGTTGTGATGTTTGTTTCTTGTGCAACTTGTACTATGTGTGGGTAACTAGTGATGTGTCAAAATTGCTTTCTTTACTAATAACTTCATAAAACCCGTAAGCAAAGCTTAGTGTGCCTATTTCATAGAATCATAGAATCATAGAATGGTTCAGGTTGGAAGGGACCTTAGAGATCATCTTGTTCCAACCCCCCTGCCATGGGCAAGGACACCTCCCACTAGACCAGGTTGCCCAAAGCCCCATCCAGCCTGGCCTTGAATACTTCCAGGGAGGGGGCATCCACAACTTCTCTGGGCAACCTGTTCCAGTGTCTCACCACCCTCACAGGGAAGAATTTCTTCCTTATATCTAGTCTAAATCTACCCTCTTTCAGTCCATAGCCATTACCCCTTGTCCTGTCATTATCTATCTTTGTAAAAAGCCCCTCCCCAGCTTTCCTGTAGGCCCCCTTCAGGTACTGGAAGGTTGCTATCAGGTCCCCCCACAGCCTTCTCTTCTCCAGGCTGAAGAGTNATGGCATCCCTTCCCTCTGGCGTGTCGACTGCACCACACAGCTTGGCATCATCTGCAAACTTGCTGAGGGTGCATTCAATTCCGCTGTCCATGTCGCCAACAAAGATGTCAAACAGCACTGGTCCCAGTACCGATCCCTGAGGAACACCACTCATCACTGATCTCCACTGGGACATTGAGCCGTGGACCGCAACTCTCTGAGTGCAGCCATCCAGCCAGTTCCTTATCCAGCGAGTGGTATTTCATTCCCTGGGTGCAGCAGAAAGTGTTTTGCCTTGTCAAATAGTTCTGTGTTCCAGAAATGCCATCTCTCTAGTGCAGTAATCCTCACATTTCTTACTCATTTGGCAAGAACAATGAATTCGGAATCAGGGTATAAACTAAAAGGAGAATTTTCCAGTCCTCAAAGTGAAAAAGAAACAGGAGTTTCCAAAACATTTCAACTTGTGCCATTTTCCTCTTGCTGAAGTTCTTTGATGTATTCAGTGAATGTGCCAGAGCCTGAGGCTGAGCTCAGTTATGGTACTGTAAATCAGGGTATAGCCACTGCTGACATCAATGGCCTCGAAATAGTTTGTGTTTCCTGTAGTGATCATAGTTCTGCTGGTTGGATTCCCTCCTTATTTATTCTACATATAGTGTCATATTGTTGGTAGGCTTGAAACTTTCTTGATAGCTGCATCACTGGTGAAAGAACAGTGATTTTTTTGTTAAATTATAGGAACCTAAAGAGTAATTTCTTGTTCCCTGTACACAACAGGAAGTTTAGTGTGATCCTACGTGAGCACAGTAATCATTTACATGTGAGAGACTTCACCACTGGCTGCGGGAATAATTCTGGGGGAAGAAAAATGCTACTCAAATAGGGAGGAAAGACGTATTTCTCAAAGCCAGCTCACAAGACACAAGATACAGTTGCCAGCTATTACAGGACCAGTCTGTGTCCAGAATCCTTCTTCACCCACCACTGCTTCCTATGAATACACACAGACGAACAGGAAATAGAAAAGAATTGAGGAAACTGAAAATGCTAACATATGCAGGAAGAGTGCAATGTTCCCGAAGACACAGCACCAGTGATCTTCTAAGCAAGCTCACCCACTGGACTGTGGCCAAAATTAGGCCTCGTTAGGTTTGTTTTTTTTTCTCATAAAGTGACTGCAGTTTTGAAAACAAAGCCCATGAAAAGCAAATCCTGTTCAGATTTTGGAAATTGATTAATGATTAAATATATTTAGATCGGTTCCTTGTAAAGTAGTAAAGATTTGCTGATGACACAGTTGCATTCTTAAGGGAAATGGATGTTAATTGCTGTCTAGACGTTTTATTACTACAGTGGGGCACTAGCCACTGACCATCTCTTTCTTTTTTCTTTTTTTTTTTTACACATTTAACTATACATCACCCTAAATTCTTTGTTTCTGTAGAAGATAGCAAGGTGGTTTCAGGGTGGTATGTAACTGAGAACTTTGAGATATCAATCATATCTCTTCTAAAAGCAAAGCAACAGAAAGGTGTCAGAGAGAGAAATACTCTCTCAGAGAGAGAAATGATTTTTGATGATTCTCAAATTTCTTTATCAAAATGAAAAGTAAGGCTGCCTATTTTTCAGCTCAGTGTTAAACAACACACAAATGATTTGATTGTTTCTGAGCAATGGCTGCATGCCCAGGGCCAGGCTAGGCTGCTCAGTGAGGAAGAGCCACCACCGTGATGGTGCAGCAGCAGGGGGCAGGCCGCACTACAAGCTATGCTAAGCCACATGCCATCTGCAGGTTGCTGATTGGGCATGCACAACTCAGCACAGCACCCTCACCTGCAAGAAGGTCGAAGGATGTTGTGAGGTCCAAAGCTTGCCATAAGCTTTTTTTTAAAAAAAATGCTACACTTAAAAAAATGCTATTACCACTTTGCAAGAATGCAAAATGAGGTGTAAAAAAGAAGAACCTTGAAGAGAAATATAGTTTATCTCTGAGGAAAAGCCACTGAGAAGAAAGTTTGGTCAAAAAATATTGAAAGATCATGCTTCAAAACTATCATCTCCAGTATTCATTTCTGACTTTGCAAGGAGTTCTTCACTTTCTGAGTGTTTCACTGGTTTAGGAAAAGTGCCTGAAAGTGGACCGCAGAATAAACCTAGTACCCACAAATTTGGCCTGCCTGTTTTCTCTGCAACTTCCTCATCAGTTGTTCATCTATTCTCATTAGTCTGTCATAGTGCTTTCTGTGTGCTTGTTTTCATGGTCACAAGGCTTTTCCAAGGCCAAAACCTTAATAAAAAGTCCTATGAAAAGATCTGCTTTGATGGAAAGTTTTCAGTCAGACTCCTTAGGCTATTCTCTTGACTTCCATTGAGATACAGAACCACAATGCCCTACTCCAGCACTGAACTCTAATTGCTGTGTAACACCAGAAGATTTTATAAAATTGCACCTGGAACTTACCAGAAGTGTGAAGGGCAATTGTTAACTCTGGTATGATAAAACCATGCAAAAAGAGTGATGTTGAGAAATTATAAAAGCCTGATTAAGTTCAATGTCATTTTCAGTAACAGAGATCTCCAAATTCATCATGCATTATGGGGTTGGGGTTTTTTGGGATTATCAAACAGTAAATGTTGCAAGTAAATTATTGCAACCACTTTATCCAAACACAGCCAAACCAGTTGACCACGGTCTCAAGTCAGTAATAATTACAAGCTGAATAGGCTGTCTTTCCTGCTTTCCTTTTGCTGTCAGATATAGCTTTGTTTCAGACAGAAGATCTTGTAGAGCACTCCCCTAAAGTTTATCAGGCTCCTTTGGCCAAGGCTTGCATAGGGAGACTATCTGAAGGGCTGCCAGATCTCACGTGGACAGAAACAAGATGCTGGATAAGATAGTAACTGTTTGAAAAGGCACAGAGAAGTCTGTAACATGTCTGCATGCAGTCTAAGACTATAGGCAGAAGTCCGTTTCACAAACTGTTGTGCAGATAATTATGTCATTTCCCACTGTTCAGCACCATTATTGTACCTCTCTGGTGGAGATCACCATCAGCTCATTTTTGCTGGCAGTTCTTTTCATGTCATAGCTCCAAAACTCCCTTCTGGTAAGATCAGCTAGGCCTGCAGTAATCAGCCTGGATAAGCTCAGTCCATTGGTTTTTCTTAACATATATTAGAAAACACCCATATGAATGCATTGTAGCCTTCGGTTAGTGAGGAATGACGCACCTGGGGCAGTGCTATCTTCAACCAGACAAGTTTCATCTGTAAAAGCCTTTGTATAAAAGACAAACATTAGAGGTTTGCCCTGTTTTATTTAGACAAATGTAATACATACCCACGCTAAACTGCAAAGCTCTAGAGACCAGGATGTCATCCTCTAAGTTTCTAAAAGTCTAATTTTCATGAAGGGAAGAAGGAAAAAATAATAAGGAAGAGGAGAGACAAATTCTCTATCCTGTAAGTGAAAAAGTGGCAAATTTAATTATTTTCTGTACTAGTTAAGCAGCCATACTTGGCCTCTCAATTTCAGCACTCAAATAATCACATCAGTTGCTGATACTAACTAGTCACCGCCTCGAATGTTAAACAGGATGTCTATTTTATTAAAGAAGCCCTTTCAGGCAAGGGAGAAGCATGTTTTGACTAGAAAATGCCAATCATTTGGGGAGGGGGCAGTGAGGGGAAGGATGGTGGTGAGGGTGATAGATAATAATGTTCCCAGGATTATCTAAGAAGTCAGGTTTTTTCCCTGACAGAGAAGAAGGCATAGAGGAAGTCACAATCTCAGACAGTTTGCACAGATGGTGACCACCCTTAGTCAACATTCTCGTAAAAATGGCTGTGTAACTTTTTTTTCCCTCAGTATATACAGAAAGAATAAAAACGAGAAACGAGAAAAGAATGTCAGTGGCTAAGTGCTTAAGAAGGCAAAATTTGTCTGAGTTTGTGAAATGAGGAGGAGAGGGAAAATGAATGTCATTTGAATGTTGCTGGTTTTTATGCCTTTTCAAACTTCACTTTCACCTCCTGCTATATTCAGCTTCTCCAGTTGCTAGCATCCTGAGCACTTAGCATTTGAAACTCTGTAAATATTAAGTCACAATCAGCACAGGACCAAAAGTGATGAGAGTATATTTGGTTGTAGGCCACTTCCATGGTCTCTGATCCTGAAGCAAGCAAGGAACTGATTTTGTCACTGACAAAAATCACAGGCAGACACAGGTCACAGGCAGACCAGCCTGAAAACTCAATGGACTGTTTCACTCCACATTCAGAGGCCAGCACTTCACACCACACAGGTTTATGAATGCAGAAAAATATCTTCAGTTCTGGGTAGGTTATGACATTATTTAGTAGGCTGCAGTAGTTCTTAGAGGGGGGGGAAAAAAAAGGAAACACTTGATAGGTTTGTTTGGGTTACCTACAGTCTTGGTGGGTTTCCATCCAAATTACATGCAGAAGATAATGAATGGATTTCTGTATCTTGTTTCATACAAGTAATCCATTAGTAGTGCCTTTTCACCTTCATGTTCAAGAATATTCATAAATGACTGAAGAGATAAAATTACTAGATGTGACCAAACGTAGAAGCTGCCATGATATGCTACACTGGTCAAAGACAGTATGATATTTGAATCCAAGCAACACGAAACACAGGACAATCCTAAGCAGGATAGCAGGCAGTAAAATAAAACTGAAATTGAGAGCCTTGACTGTGGGACTGTTTGATAGAAGCTGCATGAACTTATTCTTAGAGATAATAGGATAAATCTCACCAATATATTTTATGGAGTATTTTATTTGTTAGATACTGATATTTCATATATGAGGGCTGCTCTGAAAGCAATGCCTCCTATTTTATCATGCTGGCCCATGATCTGCCCAGAGGCAGATGTTAGTAGTATGGTGGTAGAAGTTGAAACTTCCCACCAACGTTGTTACATTTCGTTGCTGTGCAACAGATGGCAGCAGAGGGGCAGTCTGAGAAATTGGCATCTAACATGGAATTGCATATGAAGCAAAGATGTGGAATTGAATTCCTATATGTGGAAACAATGGCACCCATTGACATTCATTGATGATTGATGAACATTTATGGAGACGAAATAGTGGATAAAATAGAAACGAGATCTCATGCTTAAGAATGTAAGTTATCTTCTTCCTATTCGAGATTAGGATAAGATTTACAGAGATCATATTACTAACCTACTGTAGGGTTCATGCACATTTCTCTGAAGCTTCTGATGCTGATCTCTTTTTCAGACCATTTGCCCAACTGGATGGACTTACTGTAGATCTAGCACAGAAATTTATGACTTAGACATTGAAAAACATCCAATAGAAGAACTGCTGGAAAAAGAAAAGCTGAGTAGAGCACAGAAGCTGATGTCAGAGTTGAGAAGATGGTGACTAAGGCAATTTTTATCACATCCCTTTGTTTAACATAGTGCCCTCAAAAAATTAAACTTTCAAATTTCCTCTGCTTCTCTGAGACTCATTTAAAGAGCATCATTGTGAATGTGTGATGAAGAAACTCTGAGAGGGAATCGGCCTCCAAGATAAGTAACTAAAAGCAAAATCAGAGCAACAGGAACTACCCTTACATCAAACTGTTCTGCAGTACAAGGAGGAAAAGGTAGTGCAGATGTCAAATAAATCTCCCACTTCGATTTCTGTGATTGCAAATTTTCTATTACTATTGGGAAATTGTACTTGTCACCCAACACTACGGAGGACAAGCAGATTCTTTTAGACAGAATGAGGACTAGCCACAGTTTGTTGTTTTATTTTTTATAGGGTAGCTTGTTATCTACAATTTCTAGCATTTAATGTAGCTTATAGCTGTGCAGAGTTTCTAGAATTTTCACTTACACAGGCTTTTCAGTAACCTGGATGGACCCTCTGCATATTGGATCAAATTTGTATGAGTCATTATAGACACAATACAAGCATAACACAGACTCAGGATTTAGGGTAAATGACCATGAGTCACTCACTCAATCCTTGGAGGAAGAAGATGATGGTGGAGGCATCCCTGGCCATTGAGGAATCGTAGGTTTTGCCATCCAGCAGCTGTTCTGGTCTAAGTCCCACTTAGGGCTTGTAGAAGCTTGATTTTATAGACAGGGCTCCATGTTCCATAATGGGTATTACCATCTCCTGGCAACTCAGCATCTGGCTATTAATAATGTTTGTGGGCTTAACTCTGATAGTGGATGTTCCTCATACCCTGGAGCCAGAGAGTGGAAGAGAGAAGGGGGCAGCCCCATTACATGTTAGGGATATTTTTGGTTGTACTGACCATATTGTTAGGGGTCAGGAGCAGGAAGTACCAATCACAGTGCTAGAGAGTGAATTAAAGCCCTTAGAGCTGTTTCTACTTTCTCTGTAAAATCTGGATCTTGCCAATACACAGCAGCCTACAGTACAAAATACATGTTTCACTGTGAACATTTTCAGAAGTGTTTTTACTAATTTTTGTATAACACAGGCCAGATGAACTTGTTTCAGCCCTTGTCCACACTCTCACTTTTGCTCCTCTATTAGCACTGATATTGAACCGATTACTGAGAAGCCCCAAGCGGCCACCACACAAACTGGTGGAAATGGAAAGCTAGTGTCTCAAGGCCAAAGTGCATACTCTTTCTTAACAGGCTTAAGGCCAGACTCCTTCTCCTATGTGGCCTAATGCAACTACTATAAAATGAAATGTTGAACAAGGAATGTATAGGTCCTTTAGTAGAATTGGCAAGATTCACTAGCTGTGAGATTAGGAAGGGGTTTAAATGAGTTGACTGAAAAAGACAGAGAGGAGGAGTACACTATAGCGATCTGCACACGACAATAGGTGTCTGAATTTTTTCTGACTGTTTTCAGTAGTTCCTGGGTATTGATTTACATTAACGTATCTTTCTTTTTTATTGTGTTGGGCAACTCCTTCTTCCTGAGTTATGTCTGCTTTAAACACTCATCTCACTTCAAGATTTCTTTGTCTGCAGTTCAGAGTTTACTTTTTGTTAAAAGCAAATAGCTCACAGTGCCTTATTTATTGCTGACTGAAATTTGAGCCAGGGTTTGGAGAAGATCGCATCCTTCTTTCCTGCTTGCTAGCAGTTAATGGTCTTCTTCTGAACATTAGTAAACAGATTTTGCTTTTTAAGCTTTGTCATTGGAGGACGACAATCTTTATTTGACTAATGAATGTTCTCTTCTGGGCTTTAGAAATAATATCAGGGGTTATATTAACAAATTGTTGAAGTCTTTTTATCTCAGATCTTATCATTATTACATTCTGCATCTTTAGACTGCAATACTTTGGAAATCACAGACCCCTTACTATGTGGTTTTGTTGGGAATACTAAAGAGACGTCCAAAGTGAAGTGACTTTCCAGACTTACAGACTAGTACAGAGCACGATGAGGCCCAATGACAGAGAAAGATTTGAGTCTTCGATGATATATCTGAACACCTTCACAGTTGGAAAGAGTATTTGTCTCCTACTTCAGTGAGTAAAACATGAGGTTGAAAAAACAAGAGGAAAGGAACTAGTTTGTTCTACAGGTAGTTCTGTCAATAATATCCAGGCACGTCCAACCTGCGGGCCAGCAGAGCTCGCAATGCAGCCCGCACCCAGCTGCTGCATTGTCATGACAATGGCTCTGTCCCCAGCAAGCAGACCAGCCCGGCCCCAGCCCGGCACCCATCACTCAGCAACAACCAAACATTCCGTGTATAATCAGCATAGTGTGAGCTGCAGCCAGGACATGCGGAGGGCACAGGGCACTGCTAACTGCCTCTAGCACCAGCACACACACTCAGTCTCGTTGAAACCTGCATGTATCACACATGGCACGCACTTGTAGCACCTGTTGAGTGAAATGCAGTGGTTGCTGATAGTAATATTTCAACCTACCTGATAGGGTCTCAAAACAGAACCCAAAAAAAGAAAAATCATAGATGAAGGAAGAGCATTCCATGAAAAATGGACAGATGAGTACTTCTTTGTCAAAACGAATAATGCAGCACTATGCTTAATTTGTAAGTAAATTGTCTCAATTTTCAAAGATTACAATGTGAAAAGATATTATATTCAAAAATACGATGCCACATTTGATGTATATCAAGGAATGCTTCATAAAGACAAAATAGTGGAACTGTATTTTTGGTGGATTTGACGACTCGTTTAAATGTGGTAAACATGCATCTTCAAGGTGAAAAACAACTTATCTGCACTATATTTCAAACCATAACAGCATTTGAAATGAAACTTAAATTATGGCATACTCAAGTTATGGCAAATAACTTTATGCATTTTGATACATTGGCTAAACATAGTTCTGTGAACAGCAAAAAGTATGCAGCCTTGTTTTCTGTTTTGATAAAGGAATTTGAGGATACGTTTCAAGATGTCAAAAAAAAATCAATTTTTTGTATATTTACAACTCCTTTTTCAGTCAACAGAAACACATTACCTGCAAATTTACAAATGTAATGTATAGAGTTGTAATCATATATTCAACTCAGAGAAAAATTCGATCATGTCTCTCTATGAGACTTCTATAAGACCTATCTTACCAGAGAAACACATCCCTCCCTTCGCAATCATGCCTTATTCACGTCATCACTATTTGGCAGTACATACATACATTTGCGAACAATTATTTTCAAGGATGAAGTACAGGAAGAGTAAAATTTCATCAAAAATCTCTGACAAGCACCTTGAGAACTCACTGAGAATCGTAACCACTTCCATCAACCTAGACATTGGCACGTTACTTTCACAAAAACATCAAATATCCCACTAGTTTTATGTTTTCATTGCTCTATTTTTTTAGTGTTTTAATAAAAAAAAATACAGAAAAAAAATACATTTTGTTAGTTATATACATTAACTATATTATATATTTTATATGTGGCCTGAGACCATTCCTCTTCACTCAGTTCCGCCCAGGCAGGCCAAAAGGTAGGACACCCATGTCTTACACAAACGAATACTGTTTTGTGGCATTCAGTGATTTTGGTCATTTATTATGCTAGTATGCTGATGTAATGCAGGATTTCTACACAGTTCCTCAGCAGTGGACCCAGAGACATATGGATCTAAATGTCTTGTGTATTAATGAGACAAGATGTACCCTTGAAGGCTCATGTGGTCCAGTCATCAGAGGAGGCAAAATCACAGTAACAAATCAGTTATGCTCATTTCTGCTGCATATGAATTTAGGCTTCTGATTACATTGATTCACTTAGGATTCAGAATTAGCACACACCGAGAGACATGGATGTTTTTTTCTAGCTGTCTGAAAAACTAAAGATGGGAATTTGTCTCCCTTGCATTAGATTTTAACATGTAGATGCTTATCTCAAAGCTAGGAGTCTATACCCTCTACATTCAGTGGACGGGAAAGGGTGAGAATTATCTCATTTAAATAGAGAGATTTAAAAGAGATTGAGTAAGTGATCTGTTAAGACTATTTCTGTCCATAAGAGTGCTTTAAAAATTTAGCTTAAATAGTACTTGTCTAAGCTGTGTGAAGTGAAATCTTCATAGCTTTTCGCAGTTGAGTGTGGAGATAGCCCAGCTAGCTTTAAACAAACCACCTTGAATCACATAATCTTTCAGCCTGAGACAGCATGCCTTGGCTCACACAGGTCTGCTTAACTCTTCTCCTAGTCCTCAAATTGCTTGTTAGTGTATTTCCATAGTACTGAGATCTGCAGAAGAGAGAAATCTTTTTTGCTAAATCATTTCAACTCTTGAAGTTGTTTTCTTCCTACAGGAAAAAGGATTTGTATTTGATGAGAACTCATGGTCTTGAACATCAGGTAATGCCCAAATACACTGGTTCACTCTGCTACAAAAACATACTGTATTTAGATATTGAAATTAGGATGATTAGGAACTGGCTTCAAATACATGAATATGTAGATTTCTATTAGTAGCAGTCCAGACTTTGACTAAGCAGAGATCAATATTTGTATACAGACCGCAAAAAATATTTTGACCTGTCAAGTATATCTGGGAAGCATATAGTATGTCCATCATGTCCCAGTTTTAAGAGCAGAAGGAAGAATAATCAGAAGACAGAAAGGAGAGTCATATAGTGGATGCAGGTGCAGAGCTTGTCTAAGTACACCTTGAACTTCAAAATACTGGACTTGCCTAGTTGCCTCCTGCTGCAGACTCAGGAGTGACAAAGCTCATTAAGAAGCTGTTTACAAATTCTGTGACTATTCAGAGCCAAATTCATATTTACTCTTGCACTTTCAGAAGCATTTCCAGGCTTCGTTGCCTCTTTAGAAAGGATTAAAACATTGAGTTGGCTCAGTCTGTTGTTATTTAACATTGCTATTTATTTCCTTAGTGTATTTGTTGGTTATAACTGTTATATCAAGTCTAATATAGTCAAATCCTTGAGTATCAGACAGTTGCATGTGTGCATGCCGTAGACTACAGGCACTGGATACGAGCATCTAAAAGCAAAGGATTGGGCCAATCTCTATCAGTCTCACTCACAGCAATCTAAAATGAGGAGGAACTTCAGTTGCCTTGACAGATATTCATAGGGATTTAGGAGCACTCTGGTCCACTACATTTGAATTAAATCCACATCTTTCTGAAGGTGGCAGTTTGGATTTTGTTTTGGTTTCACTTGTGCAACTCTGAGTTTGCTCATAGTCCCATAACTTGTCCATTTCCAGGTACAGGCTTTCTGAATATGTATATTTTTAATGCGAATGTGCATAATTTGGAGGCAGAAATAATGTTTAGTGCACAAAGCTTTTGTGTATCTGTCTGTAAGAGGCATAAAAGGGTACAGCTGGGCAAACTAGCACATGCAGAGTGGTGGGATGGCATGTTAGTCTGAAACAGGGAAGGAACTGATATCCATTCAGACATCTACATTTCAGGCGAGCACATGTGCTGAGCTACCTGCTGTGGCTGGGGCAGCTCCAGCACACCTCACCTCAATGGCTGTTTCTAAGGAGTGAAATGCTGCACTGTGTGGCTCAGTCATTCTACTGTGTTATCATCTCAGGGACTCCTGGGGATCTTTTCTCTAAAAGAATAAGGGTAGTTATAGCAAATAATTTGTCCATACAGACAAAAAACCTGTAAATAGATTTTTTAAAGCACCAGTGTTCCATATGCACAGCAGTTACTACAGGCAGGCCGAGACCAGCACTCAGATATGACTTGTCCAGAGTCAAAAAACATTTCATTTTCTGAAGCAGCCTTTCCCAGTTCCTGTCTAGCCCTGTTCTGCTGTTCCCTTCACCCATCGACCATTCTGTTTTACATGTCTAATGCATGGCTTTTTAGGGTCTTTTAACTTCTTCCAGATGTCCACCTAAATATCAAAATACAATAATATATGCTCTGCTGGCTCTTTGTAATGTGTAAAAGGGGACAGTTTTTATCTTACCCACAAACAGACACACAACAAAGGTCTCCAATGCTGTGATAAAGGAGACATGAAGGTAAAAGAACATAGTCAAGCCCATTCTCCCCTGCTTTTCTCAAGTGCCCTGACTTGTTAGATTTGTCATTGGCTGTCACTAAAGCAGAGCTGAATTGGAAATGTACAGAATCTCAAGACGATCAGCCAAAAGAATTTCCACATGAAAGTCTACTACTTACTCTATTTATGTAACTCATATAAGCATGAGCTTTTTCTGTATTATCTTTTCACTATAGAGCTTGACTTTATGATTGGCTTGGCTTTATGATTCTCTGACCACATCTCTGCTGTTTCTGATTTTGGCTGGAACACTGAAAATCATGAAGAAGGCAATTTGTCCCATCCAGTAAAATTTGAACAGCTGTAAGTGCTTCAAAAGTCCCATGCAGCTAACTTTTTGGAACAAATACAGCTTATGTAACTACTCAGCCTCACAAGTCCTTGGTCTGTCACCAAACAGTGCTAGAGTATGCAGGCATATTTCTACTTTATTGTTCTGTGAGTTACTTCTAGATCAAATCTTTGTCACAAAACTGTAGAATTGCCTCTAGATCCTGAGTAAGACCAGCAAGATTTAATCTTGTTGCATGCCAGTAGCTCAGTGTCTGGGGAATATTCCTAGCATTTTCTTTAGTAACATGTAAAGCTCTATTATTCTTATAATTTACAATTGGCCCATGAGCAATAAATATCAATTCAGTAAAACAGCGTTGATTCCTTCTTTGTGATTTAAAGTATTATTTTATTTGTAAAAATACCCAGAAAATTCAAAAGATATCAGGTATAAAAGAGTTATTTGTGCGCAGTATCTTACTAGAAGTTCCACTGGACATTCCAAGTAGAAGTTCCACCAACTCTACAGATTCATTTTTTATTTTACAACTGATAAGAGAATCCGAGGCAACCCAAGGTTGCCTTTTGCTGTGTTGAGAGAAACAGCTAAAACTGCTTTCTTTCTCTGCTTTCTATAGCAGTTGGCAGCATAAGTGATCTAGTAATATAAGGTGACCTCTTGAACATTAACAAATTCCTACCAGCCTCTCATGGCACTAAGGCTAAGTATATGTTACAGTAAGAAAACTCTTGGACAAGAATCAAGTCTGGCTATCGGTTTTAGATGTAGTTCCCATCAGGATCTCTGCCTTAAACTGGCATCATAAGTAGAAGGTACTACAGTCTTAGTGAATAGATTTGTCTTCATTTCCCCAACTAGACAGCAGTGGAAAATGGTAAAGGAACAACAGACAAACAGACAGAGGAAGAGAGAGAGAGAGAGAAATGTCATAAATTAAGAAACCCGAAATGAATTGCTCTTACAACTTCTATGCTAAATTAGGTCTTATAGTATCAACACCTCAAAGATTATCAAGTTCCAACCCCCCTGTTGCAGATTGCCAACGTCAAGAATGCCAACTACGTCAAGTACTAGATCAGGTTGCCCATGGCCCCATCCAAACTGACCTTGAACACCTCCAGGTGTAGGGCATCCACAACCTCTCTGGGCAGCCTACTGACGATACTACTATTCTCTGGGCAGAATGCTCACATTCTTTCTCTGTCCTTTATCCATCTCTCCCTTCCAGAGGGAAGGGATGCCATCCAGATGGACCTGGACAGGCTTGAGAGGTGGGCCCATGCCAACCTCATGAAGTTCAACAAAGCCAAGTGCAAGGTCTTGCACCTGGGTTGGGGCAATCCCAAGCACAAATACAGGCTGGGTGGACAATGGCCTGAGGAGAAGGATTTGGAGGTGTCTGTTGATGAGAAACTCAACATGAGCCATCAGCGTGCGCTTGCAGCCCAAAAAGCCAGCCGGATCCTGGGCTGCATCAAGAGAAGCGTGGCCAGCAGGTCAAGGGAGGTGATTCTGCCCCTCTACTCTGCCCTCGTGAGACCTCACCTGGAGTATTATGTCCAGTTCTGGGGCCCCCAACACAAGAAGGATGTGGAGCTGTTGGAGCGGGTCCAGAGGAGGGCCACGAGGATGATCAGAGGGCTGGAGCACCTCCCCTANATGATTCTGTGATTCCCAATTCTTTTACAGCATCCCTCAGCCACAGAACAACAGTGGTTTCATTGTATAAATCCCACCACTGTCACAGAAAATATGTCTGATACTTGCCCCACAGTCTAGGAAGATCTTTAATAACTTTTCAGATATAAACATGTAACTTTTTTCTTATTTGTTTTTCCTAGAAAATCCTTGCAAACTTTTTATGTGCTGTTTTATTATTTTGAGTCTGTGAGTAAGATTATGTGGTAAAAAGTTATCATAGATAATTATGATAAGTCCCTTTACAGACTGTTTAAATATAGAATACTGGAGCACATAAAGATTGCAGCTTTCAAGCACACACAATGGAGGTTAGTAACATTCAGGTGGAAAGCAGAAATGGAGATCATTTTTGCATAGACCATTGAAGTCAACAGGAGTCTTTCTACTGACATTAATGAGTTTTGGATCAAACCCTGAATGACAGTAATGCAGATCATTAGAGACAGAAGAGAAACAGGGCACTGCTAACCTAATGAATTTTTGCAGTGAGATTGAACTGGATGTAAGCATGCTTAAAAACTCACCTGGTGGTTTACCATAGACCCTGGCCTGTATTCCACGTTTTCATTGACACTTTTATACAAGCGAAAAGATGTCTTATTATTCTGACTTTCTCAGATTATTTTCCTTTTCAAATGAGTCATGGCTATTAGAAATTCAAATTTCAAATTCTGGTCTGAAATTTCTGCTTTAAACATGTTAATATTTGAGCATTGTGACCAGAGAAGGCTTTTTGTTGCTTTGGTATGTTTGTTTAGTAAGATCAGGCTCAGTATGAGTTTTGGTCCACCACTGAACATTCTCTCAAGCTCTGATTCAAGTGGTAGACTGAGTTCATTCTCAGCTTTTCTATTTTGGAGTGATTTTTACTTTTTTTTTTAATTGGCCTATAGTTAACTAAAAAACAGACCATTGGACTCTCAGTGGTATTTGTATGCAGTACAGTCTGAGTTAGTGTTAAAGGCATACATGAGTAGGGCAAAATTTTATACTGAAAAAAAGTCTAAACTGTGTGCATGTCTGTGTGCAAGTATACATTCATAAATTTAAATTCATAACTGTCCTGGTTCGACCTAGCAGACAGCTAAGTCCCACACAGTTGTTCGCTCACCCTCCCCCCTCCCAAGTGGGATGGGGGAGAGAATTAAGGAATAAATATGGTAGAACTCATGGGCTGAGATAAAAGCTATTTACTAAGACAGCAGAGAGAATAAAAGAAATACCAGTACATATATATATATAAGAAACAATAAATAATACACAAAGCAAGGGGCCAACAACCGATACCCAACCAGCCAGCAGCCCCTCCCTCCAAGCAAGACATTCCTCTTTCGTAAAAATCACATGATGTGATGTGGTATGGGATAGCTCTTTGGTCAGTTTAGGTCAGCTGCCCTGGTCCTGTTCCCTCCCAGTTCCCGGCTCCTTGTGCCTTCTAACTGCTTCACTGAGGGACAAAATACGCCCTTGGCTGTGTTCAACACTGCCAGGTGTTATCAGTTTTGTTTCTCTGCTGGGAACAAAACATAGCTTCATACCAGACACTGTGAGAGAAGTAACTTCTGTTAGAAACTAAGACAATAACAGGTAGTAGTAATTTAGGTACTGCAAACACAGATGGAAAAGTTCTTAAATCATCAAGAAACAAAAGTGAAAGTCATTTTACCTTTCAAGGTGGAATAAAAATTATTATTTTTGATATTAAAAAAAAGTTCATTTAAAGTGCAGGGCCCAGTTTTTACTTGTAATATTCTAATTCCGTATGTAAGCATTTAGTACAATGTAATCAGCCCAGAGACTTAAATGTCCAACTATACTATTCTAAGATTCAGCCTTGTATTCTGCTTTTTGAATAAATGCTCCCCGAAATACAGGGAAGTTTGGACTAGATGGCTGACATCAGAATTTGTCTCCTCTTTGTTTCTCTTCCCCTTTCCTCTTTTTTCCTTTTTCTTCTTTTTCTTTTTTCTTTTTCTTCTTCATTTTTCCTTTTTTATTTCCTCTTCTTGTGCAGACACCAAAAGGGTCTGGTTTCTGAGTTTTTTCAATTATTAGAAAATGGGAATAGTGCCATAAAGGCATTCTTACCTATTAAAGCTTCTCTTGTGTTTCTTTACCTGATATCTTGCTTTGTGTAATGCCTGCCTAGCAATACTAGCAAATTGTTTTTGAAGAGCTACAGAGGGAAAAGGCTTTGATCCAATAGAAACTTATCAGTGTAATGGCAGCAGATACCTTTTATTTTCCAGTCCTCAATGCCCCCCTTCAATTCACAAAACACACACTCAATGATTAAAAATTCCTGTCATTTTTGTTTTAGAGGCTGGGAAACTACAACTTTAAAGTGTGGCAAAGTAAATCTTCTGCTGGAGTGATCAAGGAATTATGCCATTGTCCTGTCTTTATATTCTCAACAATGCATAAAGCATCACTGTCCTTAATTGTTCTTTCATCTTACCCATTGACTTGAAATCAGCATTGCTCTCCAGGAGTAGTATTAGCTTGAGAACTTGTAAAGAAAAGCAAAGAGGCTTAGCATGCCTCAGCACTGCAGATTAAGTGCCTCTTCAAAGATGTCACCCCAGATGTGGCAGGCTACATTCCTACTTTCCCCTGGCAACAGCTGTGGAGTCACATCAGTGCTATTGCCTTATGTTCCTGAACATTATGAGAAGGAATAAAAGCCTCCTTTTTAATGACTTGGGTTTGTGTTGGAGGCATAATTTTCTGTTTACATTACAAAAGGGCAAGCCTTGTTGTGTTTTCACTGCTGACAGATAAAGATGAGTTGATGTCCCATAAGCAATGCTTCTTTTTTGGGCTATTTCAAAGTGCACTGTCTTATAGACTGCAATCTCTCTTTCACTGAGCCGTGACTACAAGAAACTGCCTGAAATTTCTTTAATTCTTTTGGTTGATTTTAGAACTGTTTTATTTGACTTCTAATTAAAAGTGGTCAGTGTTGTGAACTACTGTGGAGTGATCTGAACACAGCTAGGTTAAGGGCGCAGCAGACAAAGGAAAAGGTGTGTTTCAGGAACAAGAGTGATCTCCTTTTGGGCTAGGATTGCCCATGAAAGGGCGGACAGTAAAAACTGCAAAGCTGCTTTGTGCAACTACGGGAGTACCTGCTTCTTTGCATGTGCCTCAGAAAAGCCAAGCTGGCCTCAAACTGTGACCAGAAGTGAATGTTTGTGTAGCCCATCAGAGACCTCTGATTCATCTCTCTTCCACTCTGGAAAAGTTATGACCCAGAAAAATAAATACTGGCAGTGAAAAACAAGTAAATATGCCACTGCTTGCTCTACCATACTACTTTTGATTAGCTATAATTCACCTGCATTCTAAAGCTGGTATTAGGTCTGATTCTGAGAATACCCAACTTTTACAGCTTTCTTTTTTTCTTTTTTTTTTCTTTTTCTTTTTTCAGAAAGAGAAGACTTTAAGCAGTATAATTTCTTTTATGGCCGTGTGAGCATTTCATTTCAGAATCTCTAACTCAAATTCAAATTGTATTACGTGTCATATTTTCCCCTAAGCTGTCCCCTTCTGACTTTATGTATTGAGTTACTACATCTTGGCTCACTTGCCTAGCTCTGTATTGTCCCATTCATTCTGCCTGAGTTTCCTGAATCTGGAAAAATTCTTACAAGTCAACAGGTTTCATATTTTTGTTAGATCAGTCCTGAATTTTTCCCTTTTCTGCTAAGCTTCTTCCTCTAACCCACAACAGTGTTAGATAGTCTCTTTGATCTGTCTGAGGGGTTCTACATTGCTAATCTCCAGATGCATTGTTGTCTGACCTTTCTCATACTATAGGGTGCATTTTTTTATAGCAAATAACACAACTTGTTTTGTTGTTTTTCTATTATTTAACAACTTGTTAGCGGGTGCATTGGTGGTAAAAATGTACCCAAAGCATAAGCTGTTTGGTAACGACCACATAGTTACTTGATTGACTTGGAATCTAGCTCACAAGTCTATCACATTTAACAGTCACTTGTGATGCCATGCCAGCCATTGTGAAAAAGAAAAATGAATTACAGAAAAACCTGATGCAGTCCTATTGGAAATTAATGTTTCTGAGCATATAAAATACAACAGAGTACCCTCCCTGCAGGTGGCACAAAATGTGTTTAGGGATAACCTGGGTGAAGATGGCATAAGTAGATATATTTCACCTACTTACTAGTAACTTGCTATTTCAAATATGCTATCTATTAATAATCTTCAGAACATGCTTTTTCTAAGTGGAAGTTGGATGTTTCTAAATGGATTCAGTTCATCACTATATGGTTAATAATTGATTATTGTATTTTAAACACCTATTTTAAGGTTCACCTTGATGACAGAGGTACAAAAAAAAAAACATTCTTATTAGGATGTCTTTGTTACCCAGAATTGATTTGTACTGTAGCTAATGAAAAAATGCAATTTTGTTTACAGAATGTGTCCTCTATGTGTAGGTCATTCTGATGAATATCCTGGATATTAAATGACATCAGTTCTACCTATTTATTTAAGACACAGGATAAACTAAAAGGAATTTAGTATTAAAGTAATAGTTTAGGACAGCCAGGCTGACGTTATTCTCCACAAAGCATTTGCTGCTTGCTCTGCTGAAAAGAAGTAGCTCTGAAAGCAGCAGTTTCTTGCACTGACCGCAGGCATCCAGTCTCCTTGTTACACATCAGAATATGGCTACTCAGGCTAATGAATGTCCTTTCCATATGGACATGCATGAACAAAGGAGACAAAAATCATACTGAGAAAGAAGGCAACAGGAAGTGGAAAAGAATGAAAGTAGCATGAAGAAAACACACAAAAGGGGCAGAACCTTATCATGTTGCTACATGAAACAGAAAAAGACATAAGTGAAATACACAGTTCTCTTCCCAACTGTATTTTTCTATTGACTGCTGCAGGAAGCATCACCATGAGTATGTTGTAACTAGGTGGCCTGTGTCGTCCACAGCAGAAATACAATTGACAGTCTCAAGTGTTTTTTATTTTTAAAAAACAACAATATTTTGATCAACTATTGATTGGAAAATTCTTGGTTCCTCTTAATTTAAGCTTTATTGATCTTATTTGTCTACTTATATGATAAGGACAAAATTATCTGTGATCATCCTAAAGTGTCTGCTACGGCTATAGTTTCTGAGGAATATAAATGGAATTTCTCAGGAAATCACAGAATCACACAGAATCACAGAATTGCAGGCATTGGAAGGGACCTCGAGAGATCATCAAGTCCAACCCCTCTGCCAGAGCAGGTTCCCTACAGCAGGTTGCACAGGTAGGCGTCCAGGCGGGTCTTAAATATCTCCAGGGAAGGAGACTCCACAACCTCCCTGGGCAGCCTGTTCCAGTGCTCCATCACTCGCACCGTGAAGAAGTTCTTCCGCATGTTGGTGCAGAACTTCCTGTGCTCCAGCTTAAGGCCATTGCCCCTTGTCCTGTCCCCACTGACCACCGAAAAGAGGTTCCCCACCTCCATTTGCCTCCCGCAACTAAGATGCTTATAAACATGGATCATTCTTTCCAAGGAAAGAACTTTATCCATAGCAGTAAAAGCATCCATAGCCACATGTCAACTTAATAATAGCATGCAAAAAGTTTTCTGTACCCCTACTTCCTCTAGCATAACCATCCAGGAAAGGCACACAGCAAAGCCATCATAAGTAATACAGGAAAATGATCTAAAAGGAGACTGATCTTCCAGGCAAATTCACACATATTTTTGTTTCTGAAATAAATATGGAATACACATATCATCTAGATGCACATATAGTAGATTACAAAACACCTGGTCTTTTTGGCTATGGATTTTTTTAACTGCAGATGCAAGGAGTAACAGTGTTTGTGAATGGCTCTGATATTTCCATGAGCAAATAATAATTGTTCTTGCAACTGCACTCATAAATTAGGCAAAAATCTAGCCTGGACAGTCATCAGATCGTGATCAATGAATGTAAAATGCTGTGTGTGACATTTGAAGAAGCTACAGACTGATATATATGAACGCTTTTGACAGAAGAAATGTTAAATTTAGAGACAATGTGATTGAAAGCTAAAGTGTTATCACTACTTATATTTGCTTATTATTTCAGTAAGACATTTTCTCAAGCAGGAACTTTAAATTTACAAAGATAATGTTTGATACAGCAAGTGCAACATATCCACTTTAACTATAACGTTCAAGAACATATTCTTCAATTAAATGCATGGGCGTAACAAATTCATAGGTGAGTAACAGTGAGTAACAATGTCATTTTGTCCATAGAGCTTAACAGAATGCACATGGCAGGCTAAGAATACACTGTCAATGGTTTTCCTGTGAATCTAACAATTTCTGAGGTCTCAAATCCTACATAACATACGAGATATAATATCTGGACACAATCAGATTAACAACAGGCAGGATGACAGACTGGATTATGAATTCTGTATGTTTTATGAATTCAAGTCAGACTTCTCATTTTATTTTATTTTAGCTGCAAACATCTAATGTATATTTAGTACAGGTACATAATTCTGTGTGTGATGCACATTCTGGCTGAAAGTTGTGCTTTGCACCTCCAAAAAGCTTTTCTTTTTTAATCCTTCATTCAGATATAGACACAAAGCCACCAAAGTTTATAATTTTCTGTGACAGGCAGTTACAACTCAGATTAGTCAGCGGTCTTAGCCTAAAAGAAACCATACATCTGCATGCGACATAAAATCTGCTGAAGATGTTACGAAAATGTACAGTGAATAGAACTGCTTAAATGCTCTCCAGAAAAGGAGACAGACTAAAAAGTACTTTTCTTCTGAAATATTTGCCTGAACTTGCATCAAAGAAAGGCTAAGGTCGGCGACAGATAGAGCAGATGTCACAGAAGAAACATCACCTTTCAGAAAGAATATTATGAACAAGCACAAAACCACTGCTAGGGAAAACAAACAAGCCAGTGAAGAAAATTTTAATTCTGCAAAACAAATCATGTGAAAGATCAACCTGTACATGAAATTAAGAAGAAAATCTTCAGTACCATACCCAGAAGTTCTCTCAAGACAGAGGAAACAAAAACTACCCTTTTCTGCCGTTTTTTTGGTGCTTTAGCAGGTGAACTACAGCATTTCCTTCCTCTAACCCATCCTACTCCCATCATCTTTTTAAAGGTCATGTCTTTAAAATAGGTAAACACAAAAGCTCCATCATGGGGAAAGCTGCGTGCTAAAGTTGGTTCTTTATAGAACTCCTAGCAAAAGAGTGACTGGCCAGAAACAAGACAACAGAAAATTAGGCACATTGGAAGTTTTTATCTATAGAACGCTTCCTTACCTGACACTGACAGTAGTAGCTAATAATTTTCCATAGCATTTCCTATCTCAGAGATAAAAGACAAAGAAGGCATGTGTTTCTTCAGAATGGATATTCAGGGTCAGTCAGTAAGCAAACATTTCATTGCTTTTGTTGCTATCCTTGAGAAAATTCACACTATGTCTATGATCTGGAACAGAAAGGGAAAAATCGAATGGAAGACTGGTTAGGGGGTGGCAATGTGGAGAGACAAGAAAATGGACAGAGAGAAAAGGAAAACCAAGAGAAAGGCAAGCAGTGCAAGATAGAATGAATGAGAGAATCCATGAGGGAAGTGTTCTCAGAATCAAAAAAAATTCATTTTGCATGCCCAGGTTGAAGTGAATTTCTTGATTTATTTTAAGATCATTTTTCTGTTTATTACTGTATTTTGTTCCTACACTAAGGACTCCTCCCATCATACTGGGACGAGAGCAGCTCCCAAATGCACAGTGTTGGGAGGAGAAAAAATAAAAGGAAAGAGAGGGAGCCACAGAACTATGTAGAAGCACAGAGAGTAAGAATAAAGAAGAGAAAATTAAAATGATATAATAGCAGAAAAAAAATAAGAAAAATAAGAGAAGTAATAAGAATAGTAGAGATCCATATGTATACTCAGGACTTCCTGGGCAGAAATATGGTAAGGAAGCCACAAAGTTCTTATGCAGTGAGTCTGAGAGATATAGGCCATCTCAGATCTACAGGCTAAATTTTAAGTGCATATGCAGTTGATCAAAGAACTTCAGAACATTCTAATACCATGGCAGATGATCTACACAAATCACAGAGTCCAAACATTCAGTTTGCAGATGTCCAATAGTACCCAATCTGTAGGGGAAGTGAACAAATTTTTCTTTTACTAACCATTCAATTTTCCTATGGAAAAGAGAATCTCTGGAAATTCAGATGTCTGGTGGCCTAAGGAATTGTGCAGAAACTGCAAGAATGAGCATAACTGAAATAAGGTGAAGGGTGAAGAATGAGTGAAGAAATATCGCCTGCTGGAAACCAGTGTCTCTTCACAGTTAGTGATAGCAATCATACTAATTAGAAGAGGCGACAGTAGAGCAGAAAGAGCAGCATTAATGTCTATATTACCCAAATATCGACAAGTAAGTCACTGACACATATCTAAAAGACCAGAGAAAAGAGAGAGCTAAAATAGGAATTAAAAAGGAGAATGCTGGAAAACCACGGTATTTCCCAATTACATCCAATTCCACATGACTTATAAGACCTATTCCTTGCCAAATTCAACTTTGCTGATATTTTGCAAATAGTTCACTGCCTAAGTCCAATTTTATAAGCTACCATGCTGAGTGTAATGGAATGGATGAATTCTCAGAAGGTATAAAACCAGTGGAGGTGGCTCTGCGGCAGTTCTTCTCACACTGTTAGCTACTTTAAAGACCTATGGGATGAGAACAGATAAGGTCAGAGCATGTTGCCTGACAGCAATTTGAAAATACAGTCTGGCTCAAAGTTAAGAAGCTCCAGTTGGCAACGGTGTACCAGGGAATAAAAGGTAGTGAGGAAGGAAATGTTCCTAGAGCCAACTATACCTTTGTCTCATTAGTTATCCCACTTCTTATCTAGTACAGATGAGAGTTTAGCCTGGTGAGAAATTAGTGTTTGCATTTCTCCTTTAAAGACGTTGTCTGAAGGAACTTTATGAGCCATATGTATTATGTATCATATTTGTGTGGGTCTGTTGAGTTTTAATCAATGAGCTTTGTCTCAGAAGACTTTAATTTTACTCTCATTAAGTATGTGTGAGATTAGTGTGTGTGCAGGCGCATATACTTATCCCTGTCAACATTCAGAAAATTACATTCACCTAGTTAACGTATTGTACAGTACTAAAAATTCTCATGACAATCACTTATCGCAAAGGATAAGTTCATCCAATGGAACAGAACGGAAACTTCTCATTTTCAAATAAATTGCCTCTGCTAAACACACAGATATTTACCGTCTGTGCGTATTAGTCTTATAAATTATAATTGTTCTACTTGCCAGTTCTACATTTCTGTAGATAGTCCTTGGCACTACCACTGTCCATTATTTCAGGCATTAAAATAACTGGAAAACATATTTAGAGCTGAGACACATGAACATAAATCTTACGTGTTGTCCTCATGCAATGGGTTTGTTCCAGGGGATGATAGCTGTCATTGTTGAATTTTTAGGTAATTCTAAATTAATCCTAAGTCACAGCAGAAATACAGAGGCAAATAGAAAAAATCATATGTTAAGTAAGATTTTAAGTATTTGTCATGATTGAAGTGAAATTGCCTCTCTGTTACAGTTTATCCCACTGTAACTAAAGTAACTTATTTCACTGCAGATGAAAAAAAGTCTCCAGCAACTCTTCTGTCCTTTCTTTCTTCGGTACTACACGTAACCTTTAGTCCTTTCATTCCTACTTTGGGCTACAAGGGTATAAAACCTGTAATTAACAACTTCTTTATTGCCTCCGCAATAGTAATTGCCGTGTATAGCCTTGAGGTACTAAGAATAAAAATTTATTTTCCTCCCCCTGCCCCTTGCATTTAACTAGCACTCCGTAGTTACTATAAGGATCTTGCCAAAACTTCACCTTTTACAAGAACCTTGAGATAAAAGTGTACTCCCCACACCGTGGCCCCTGCATGCAGCAATCAATACTTATGCTGTAATATTTCCCCTTCTTGCTGTTAAAGAGCAGCCTTAAAAAAAAAAAAAAAAAAAAAACAGGCCAGGAAGAGATTAGATTATCAATTATCATGAAACTGTCTGCAACTTCAAAGGGCTGCAGAGCAAGGGAAACCATAGTTTATCAGGACTGTAAGTGTCCTGCAATTATCTTTCATGTCACCCAGATGTAGAGCAGTAGCTGGGGGAACTGGGGGAATAGCCTTGGGTCTGTAGTGAGAGACTGGGCCAGTAGAAAAATATAAAAGCAGCATTTTCTTTGTAACATGAATCATTGGCGCTGGGTCAAATATTGACAATAAGTAGGATCTTGAATGTGTTAACTACAAGCATCTCAATCCAATATGCTCATGTATCTATGCAGCATGAGCATTTTATCGCCAAGCAGACATGGAACATTTTTTTTCACTGAAACTCCAATTTTTACGTAGGTCAACAGATTGTTAATAATGTGTCAAAGAATGATGCATTGATAACCAGTAAAACTGCAAGATGTTTGTCCTCAGTCATTAATACACAAGTATTAAGCTTATGGGTTTACGGAGGAAAACAGCTTTGCAAGCCAAGTACTGAAGTTTGGAAGTAAAACTCTGACTCATGACATCACTTCCTGATGCAACAAGGTATTCTTGTTTGGTCTTGTTTTCCAGTGGGAAACATGAGACTCTAGTTTGACCTGTGATATCTTAAGGCCAGGAACAATGGAAAATTAATGTAATGTTTATTAATACGTTGAAAAAAGCCTCTGGCCATACAGAGCACCAAATATAAACAATAAAAGCAACATGTAGTCACAAGTCTGGTCAATGTGTAACTTTCTGTGTAAAGATATGATATACTGAATGAAAATAAGTTCATAAAGGACTTTTACTTAGTTACGACTCACCCCACTACCCCTTTATTCCACCCAATATATATGCCAAACATTTACCCTTGAGCATGACCACACAAGGACAAGAAAAATAGAATTGGCAAAGCAGAACAATTTTATTTGGCATAAACAGGACTGGTCCTTAATGTGTGTAAAAAAAGTTAAGAAAGAGTAATAATAACGCATTTAACTTGTACAACACACAAGCATCCCAATGCAGTCCACAGCAATGGAGATATCATGAAATATATGTATAGTGAAACTTACACTGCCTTGGACAGATGGTAACAGTCCCCAATTCCAAAAGCATTTAATAGCTGAGGGATAGCACAAGAAGATCCAACCAGACTGACAGGGTAGAGCAGAATGAATAATGTTTTACATTAAAAAAAAAATATTAGGAGCATATCTGACCTCTCACAAAGAACTACAAAGAAAGACTAAAACCACTCACAGCGTACATCTTATTCTATCTCCAGATGGCTGTTAACTGGGCAATGTAGGAGTCTCTCAGATTCCTGATGGTCCTCTGAGGACCTGCCTGGGCATAGGATACAATATTTCAAATAAATAGTAAAATACAGAGACTACGCACGACTGCTTCCTAGGGAATGTGGACACCATTATGGGTCTCTGAAGGCCTATTGGGATACTAAGAGGTCAAAGGGTTGAAAGATTAGAGAAAAATAGGGAATCAAATTAATTTTATTATGGACGGTTTTGTGACTCATCTTTCCACAGCTGTCATTTTGCCACCTACTGGTTTTGAAACTACTTCTTTCTAAATAAAGAGGCTACAGCTGGATAATTCACTTGTTCCTCATGCAGTTATAGGGTAAAATCTCAACCTGATATATGTTCAGAGTTTATTCTCCCAAGTTCATTTGTGTTTGGCCTTGTCTCAAAAAAGTACTGGCAAAACATATGCCCCAACTTCGACCACTGCACAGTTATGACCTTGAAGGATTACAGAACAAAGTTTGGTGTGAGGTATTGCAAATGTGTTTGGAATTTTAGTTTGCTTGTTTTTCTTTAGACCTCTTGTATACAGATGAGGACACACAGGATGATTCTGTGAAAAAATTTTCCTTAGTGTTTGAAAATGCATTTTGTCCTCATCTGAATTTAATGTAACCTGGAGTTGATATCTTTCTCTGGTAGCTGAAAAAGAAAACAATTTTAAACATATGTTGCATTTAAAGTCAATATGCAGCAAAATGTGTTTCCTTAGTCAAAGCTAACTTTTACTTAGTTCGACTTACACTATTTTTATACTAATACAACTTTAGACGTACTAAAATTTAAAAGATATGTTTCATTCAGTAGCTAATCAGTTAAAACCATTTAGGAATTAACTTAAACATATTATTGTCAGATTAACTGTGAAGATTTCCAGTGTTCCTTTGCCAGCATTAACACCAGACATACCGTTATTTCATGTGTATTTCAGATGAGAATGATTAAAGATATCTTTTTAAAATGCTGTGGTACATTGTGTCTGTTGTAGAAATGCAGCTTAATTAAGCTTAATTGGATCAGGGCTCCTTTTTCTCCATTTCGGTGAAAAAGGGCCCTTTCTAGAAAAAAGACACATGAATACATACAATAAAATAAATTATTTCCCACATTTCCCATTTTAGACACTGAAGGAAATGAGTGCTGTACTCTGTCATATGCAACTGACCATTCTGAGTGTGATTCTCTCCCGATTTTTTTTTCTCACAATGAGGTTAAAGAGGTTGAAAAGGACACCATACAGTCTCTGGTCAAGTCCTGCTTGCTTTCTGAGGTGGGCAAGACCTCTGCAACCATCTAATTAGCCTTTAAATGAAAGTCAGAAGTACACTTCTGAAGCAAATCTCCCCATCAGTGCCATGTACCTCTTTCTAAATGTGGAGAAATCTCAGAGACATAAACTGAAATCCTTTTGAATGGAACTGTACCAGAAGATGCACTTGCACCACCAGAGAGCTTTCAGTTCACAGGATCACTTTACAGCTGTTCAAATGAAAACCTCCCCAAAATGCACGTGGTGTGCATGGATGCTGGATACTTGGCACCACCTGCATGACTCAAGCCACTCTACTGTGCTGCATCACTTACTAACCTAGCTGCAGTCATACTCTTTCTCTCAGCTTCCTGATACACACAGGGCAGGAGCATGAGAAACTACATTATGGGAATAGACCACTTCATGTTGCACAGTTTGCACTGCATGTGCTTGCCCGAGCACAGGGACAATTAAATACAACATTTGACATAAACAACATCCCTGTGGAACAAGGACACCTTGATAGCTGAACTGTTATTTATGTAACTGGAGGGTTATATAAATCAGCACTATAAGGCTTTGGGGGTAAAAACCGTTTGTTTGTCAGGCTTCTGTATATTGTCTAGCTGAGGAAGGCCCTGATCCATGACCTAGCCTCTAGGCACAACCAAAATGCAATAAAATGATTTTGCCTGGCCACTAGGCAAACAGAAGAGAAAGATAGATAGCTCCTGCCCTGAAGTGTTCACTTTTCCTGGTAATAACAGAATTGTTGTTTCATATATAAACAAGCAGCTTAGATTTGTTTAGGTATCAGGAAACAGAGTATCTAAATCCACATATTCCCCCTCATTTAAGAGATTACATTATCTGAGGTCTTGACAACGATATGATCTATGTAAAAATGGATGAAAATGAACAACGTGTAAAAAGACATCAGAGGTTTCAGTGAAACACCTGCAGAGGTGAACCCTGCTCACATCTGATATTTGCATTACAAGTGTTGTCCATTGCAATGGCTCTGGCCATCTCAGTGAGGTAGCAAAATATATGTCTTTAACCTGGTTCTTTCCTATAGGTCTAAGCACAAACAGCCCAACAGTGGGATATGCAAAAGGATCTAGTCTGCTGTTTTTCTTCTGCTGGTGGTTCAGCAAACAGCTGCTTATGAAAATAACAAGAATTGTAGATGACATAAGAAGGTCCATTTTTAGGTTTCCAGTATGCAATATGTAAGAGTTCCAAAACCTTTTTTTTTTTTTTGGTACAGAATTCATTTAGGCAGAAGTATTTGTGTAAACATCACAGCTCTCTGCATACATTTGTATAAAGTTCTGTACCTTACAGGATGTAGTAACAAACATCATAATTCTTGTAGCGTTAAGCACAGTAGGCACAGAGAAATAAGAGAAGAATGTTTATGAGCTGGAAACGCTAGCTTGCAGCAGACTGATATATTTACACCTGTTCGCTAAAATGTCACATTTACATATATCTATTTTTTAATTATATGTGGGCACTGTAGTACTCAGACTTGTTTACATTGAGTGGATCCAGACTAGTGACTGCTGATTTTAAATATAAATGGGAAAATAAATCAAATAAATACAGTATTAATGTGTGATTGTGAAAGGGGATGGAAAAATTCTTAATAATACATTATTTCTCAAAATACATAATTTTCTTAATGTGCATCAAAATGTAATGAATTTTCTCTTTCAGATAAAGTTCTAGCATTGGTTCCATGGACATCAGTGGGAAAATGTCCACTGATATTTATAGGTCAGGAGGATCACAAAGAAAAAATTCAAACTTTGGGCACTGCTTTCCTCTATCTTCTCAATTATGAAGTATCCATTGCTGAACAGAAATGCTGTATTTCTGCTCAGTGTTGACAAAAAGATGCATGAGAGAAAAAGAATACAAAAATCATGGAAATAATAGCAAAATAAATATTTTAGCTACAAGAAGAGATAATGTACACAGTTGACATTTATTGCTTGTCAAGGGTACTTCTATTCAGTTTTTGCTTTTGACATTCAGTGTTGCACAGACTAGGAGATTCTTTTTAAGGCAGAGAGGAGATGCAATAGAGATGGTAATTTTAATCTAGGCCTTCAACATATGTTAAATGATAATTTCACTGTTCCAGATAGATTCTAGCCTGATGCTTTATGAGCTAAAATTACCTGAACTGTCTTCCTCATTCAGCTTCTGTTGCTGCAAGAAAAGAGAGAATGCATTTGTGACAGTGCATTATACTTGTTGAAAGCATTATAACTAGTGCATTTGGATTAGCACATTTATGTTTTTGAAAGTTCTGCTGCTAATCTTTATTTAAAATAATAATGATACCCATGCATCTTTAAAAGTTGGAGCCCAACTCATTAGTTTAAAGAAAACACTGAAGTCAGTATAAGGGTTATTTTCATTCCAGGCCATGTTGGTGTGAACATTATCAATTGATCTAGGATTTAAGTGACCTGTCTGGAATGCTTGACAAACAAATTTTTCTCATGAATTATACATATTACTGAAAACCATACTTAATGGGAAGCTGAGAAGAGGGCAGGTATTTCCATCACCTAGGGGTGAAAGCCCTGCAAATTAACAACAAGACGGTTCATTGAAGCAGGTAATGAATTGGTCTGTGAAAACAAGAAATCTTTGTGGGAATGACTGCGATTATTCATATAGCCTGTTTGCTAATTATTGCTAGTATGAGCATTATTTTAACTGCTTTTAAGAACCTTGAAAATGATGTGACTTGTCAACAGTGTTGTGAAACACTGCAATATAGAAGCCACATAAGCAGTACACACTTGTTCATTGGAAAACTTTCCGTTTGACCAAAAATCAAAATATACAAACTGTGTTTATTTTTTCACACTTAATGTGTGTCTGAGTCACGAAAGGAAAGAATAATAAAGAGGAGCTTTAAAAAGATAGTTCATATGACATACCAGCACAGAGTAATGATACTGGAGCTGAACAACTACCTAGCATAATGCAGAGCATATGATGCTCTGACTAGAGTTAATGGATGGAAAAGGGCTAATCCTGCCATACTCATTTCTGCGTTCTTGTTCCATACCTAATAATGCCTAAACATTCATGAGCCAAGAGAAGTCAGTGTCGTTTTGATAGAACCTGAAAACTATATTTTCCTAAGAGTTATATAGCACAATGCATGTATATATATACACTATATATAAGCCAATTTCCATTATAACAGATTCCTTTTTTTCCTTTGTTGCTGTTAGCAGACATAAACATTCAGATTTAAGTGATAATTTTGGCATGTTTATTTTGTGAAATTCTGCTCCTTCTGTTGTTCTCTCTGTTCATTTCGGAAACCAAATCTGTGTTCCTTTTCCATTTTCATGTATTACTTTCAGCTATTCCGAGAGTCTGCAAGCTTTGCAGTGTGGTTCATTATATGCTCTATTGTCAGTATCACTAGGCTTTTGAAAAGACACTAGATAACTAGCTTTAAAATTAACTAGCACTATAGGATTTTCTCCTTGTGACATAATTTCAGTCTTGATTTTATTCCTAGCTAGATATTATTTATTAGAATTGAAATTTCAAGACTGGACAGATCTATCTAAGAATGTGCTCTCACCTTCTGCACAATACTGGCCTTCATCTCTCACCTAGGCATTTTTTCTATTTAAGTTCCATATCTTTCAGTTGTTCTCCTGAATGTGACTTTAAAGTCAGCCAGAGTGACATTCATATGATGTGTCCATCTGTGATCTAGTGCTCTAGGAAGGAAATAGTAGATTCTTATCAGCCATTACAAGACAAGAATCCTGTCTTTAAAACTTTCTAAATCAGGTCTGATGAACTATGTGCTATTTGCACATATTTACATTTCCCCATTTAATTTGAAGGAAGTCTGGATGACCTGCACAAAAGCAGATGCTCCTGCAGAAGACACCCAAAGCTAAGCAAAAGGACTCACTCTCAGATTTGATTTAAGGCCATGAAGTGAGTGAAAATTCACAGAACGTTTCAGTGACTAAATATCTTAGCAGATAAAAGTTTACATCCAATTTCTAATCTGAATCTAATTTTTTTTTCTATTGCTACTTTTCTCTATGTTCAGATTCATTCATACTCTGTGAAGCTATAGAATGATAATTTTTGTAACTATTGTTGGAATATGACATAGTCCAAGACCATCCAGTAGCATCATTTATCTTATCCTATTAAAGGAAAAACTAGTTCTTGTGAAATAAGTTTGCCAGAGATTGAGTGTTCCTATTAAATAAAGTATTTAATGGAAAATGTTTCACTACTCAAAGCAGATTAAGTTGCATTTAGTATAGATTCTACTTTTTCATATGTCAGAGATGATAAGCTTGTGAAAGCATTGCAGAAGCCAGCGAAAATTGCACTTTTCTGGAAATAAGTAAGTCACAGAAACTTTCTGACAAGCATGATGAGGTGAGATGTGATCAAATGCCCATACACTTTTCAAAGAAAATATTATTGCTACAGATAGTCTTTTAACTACGGACATCTATGCTTACTACTGTAAACTACCTGTGTAACTGTTGTGCCACATTGATATAGTCATCAATCATATTACTTACGCAAGCTGACTCTTTTTTTTTCCAAAATTATTTTAAAAACCGTGAGATACTCTGCCTTGCACTATCTTCCACTGAAAATCTTCCTAGAAGAGATAATTTTTAAAGTGCCATTAATCCTGAGAGTCTCGTATAAGAATTCTTACCAGCTTAGAAATATCTCTTGTCTGTCCTAATGTGCATATTGGAAACCTCAAGTTTGTTTTGTCAAAGGTCTTTTTTATCATTGGTTGTGTAGGCTGCCAGGGTTCCTGCATGCCACTAGCTTTTTAGATAATATTCAGTATTTTCATTGTAATTCTCTCGTCGTAATCATTCATTTACAAAGCTTACTTGGTCTGGGCTAATAATCTTACAGACCATATCCTGCAGGCTGTCTGCTAGAATTTTTGCCAGAAGTTGAAAATTCCAATTAATTAGTAAAAAGGACCAAGGCTTTGAGAATCCTACTCCAAATCTTATCTCACTATTCCCACTTTCTTGATTGTTGTGAATTATTTACATTATTCTGCTGACCATATGATGTGTAAATTCAGTCTTCATCCCTCATATTCATTCTGTAATAGCTGCTAATTCAGTTTGTCACAGCCAGAGTTTTATACCCCACGTTGTTCATTTTCTGTTTCCTGCAAAATACAGTAGCAGAAGCCCACTAACATTCCCTCTGTATACAAGCACAATTCTATTAATTTTACATCAAAATTGTCAATGCTCTGTATAAACACCATAACATGTTTCTTGTTACCATCCACATACTTTTTGAGTCTAAGAAACACATACTTAATAGTGCTCTAAGAAATTGCTTGCTCATACAACTAGCCCAGTTTCTGTAACTGATTAGACAATTCAATTCCTCTTCTCAAACATACCAATTCAATCAGTGGGGATCCATAAGTCTGCCACTGGAAATCTAATCTCTCTTAATTTAGTACAGCTAAATATCATGACAAAACACTTTATCCCGCTGTGTGTTTCTTAAGGGTGCAGGTTCTTTTCTTCATGTGAAAACTTCCTAGAAGCAACCAGTTGGTTTGAAAAGCCCATTGCTTGTTTTACTGACCTTAATTTCCAAACCATCATTCACATCTACAGAAAAGCTATACTTGACTTAAAAAAAGGAAAAGTCTTCCTCTCTGCCTAGAGTAAGCAAAGAATCCAGTTCGTTTCCATACAATTGGAAGATTTATTTTTGAATTTCTGTCCTCATTCCAAGAAAATGATAAAAGATCAATAAGTAGAGCAGGGAAAATAATCTATAAAGTTTGAAGGGTAAGATCTCAGGTATGTCCTCCAGCAACCCATTGATAGCGTGCTGACAGCAGTCAACAAAATCAGGTATTCACATCTAGAACCACCACAGGTGAAGTGAATCTTACAGACATTGGAGAAACCACCATGAAATGAGTGTGAAACAGCAGAAAAAGGCCATATCAACAAGAAGTAAGGAAATTCCTGACCTCCTTATTGTCTAATTTTGCCCATGGTACACACATGTTACAGAAGGCTACAGTATGTTCAGGGTTCATATTAAAATATGTGTTGTTTTTGTTCACATCAAGACAAAGGAAAGAGCAGAAAATCTCTTGCTGTCACTTCTCCCTGAAATGTGACCAACCTACTTTTTTCCTTACTACTTTTATTGCTATCTCCTTTCATAGTCGTGACTTGCTCCAGCCTAAATGTTAGGAATAATATGAAATGTGCAGTGCTTAAGTTTACTAGGTCATATGCAAATTATTCTTCAGTAGTTTAACACTCCTCTGTTCATGCACTGACCAAAAATCATGGATTTACAACAGTACTTTTAGGGACACCCACTAAGGTAAGCTGAAATCATAATTGGTGGACACATCAATAAGAACCTTGGTGCTAGGACACTCTGCAATCGTTAGTAAGATCCCTCTTGTGAAAACATATATAGTTGTCTTACATGCTTAAGCAGTAGATAGGAAGTTCAGTCCCAGCAGCACTCTCAGTCGATAACGGGAAAGAATATATGTGGATTTTTGTGGAACAACCTGATGTAAACTTCATCAGTGTAGCACCATCACCTTTGTGTTTCCTTGTGAAAACTCAGATATCATATATTCTGTAGAAGTTCCCTCTTCTTTCGTTTCCTTTGCAACCTTTACTTTTCAATCTTGCAGAGCTGCTCCTGGCTTCATCTTATTTCTCGGTGGCTTTTTTAATCTCTCCTACTCCTTTGTCTTTTGTCAGTTGAACACAAACTCATTGAGGTTCAGGCAAGACTTAGAAAGCTACAGTGTCAGAGGAGGGTTAAATTAAAATGCTTTTCCTATTTCTTAAACAGCAATAACAATGAATAGATGCTATATGAATTATTTAATGGCCTTATCAGTACTGTATGAATAAAAACAAAATCGTTTTTTAAGGTAGACCTACATCTAAACACCAAATGCCCAAATTTCCCAATTGGAGCTGTAAAGAAGTTTAAAAATCAGTACTAAAGTAAGACTGCAAACCAGACTAGTTTCAGATCATTTTATTGATTTGTTGACTTCTTGCAGTACTTGGAGTCAAAAAAAGAATGAGCACTTCAGATTGCCTATTCTCCAAAGATCCTCTAATCCGTCTCTGTTTATAGTTAGTGTAAAATCTGCTGAAATTATGCACCTACAGCATGTGATATGCCTCACTTAGCTTTATAAGCACTTTCTGCAATGCTTTAGCCTGACATGGGAGCCCTGTCTTTTATTGAACTTCATTGCTTTGATTCTTTTACACTTTGGCACCATACTAATCACTTGGCACTACTTTGAAGAGTATGCAAGTATAGTTTTGGAAGGGTCTTTTACATCTGACTAATAAATTGTGTTTTTCAAGTCAGAAAGTTTCATAAGGTTTCGTCATAGTTTCTATCATATTGAAACTTAGGCACAAAATAGGAGCACTGTTCTCACAAACAGGGATGATAATTGCTTTGTTAAACGTCACCCAGATGGGACACAGATATTCAAAACTGTTTAAAAGTGTAGTGAGAGCTACTATTATTCTACTTGTTCTCCAGAAAGCCTTAAGTTGCAAAAAAAAGGCACTGGGCTCTCTGGAATAAAATTTTAGGTTTCTTTCAATTAAATGCAAATTCATTTATCCCATAAGAGTTCAAGGGTTTGAGTTTTTTGTTTTTTCTTTCCAACCTGACTGTTGGAAATAATCCAGTACCAACAGTTTCCCTGCTGAAAAGGCCACCATTTTTCCAGACTTCCAGAATAAGGAGCTCTACACAACAGAATCTATTTGTTATATCTCTTGTTGAGTTTTTCTTGGGTACCACACGACTATGGTTTGTTAGACCTCAATGTTGGATAGCATGTCCTTTAACGCACTTGACCTACACAGTCTAGACATCACCTTAGTTGTCTCTGTCACATTGCTGGAGAAGATGCCATACTAATTTTTTGTAATTAAGAGATTTTTTAAAATAAGGCACCATTTGCTGAACATGTCTGCTAGGGAGTCATTATTTGCTGTGATAACTCCAGGCAATTTGAATTTCTGCCTTATTTTCCCTTTTCCATGTTTCTTTTGATGAAATCCTGCAGATTGGCAACAGTGTTACAAATGTTGTCACTTGTATGCTTTGCTACATCTAAATCAATGTAGTTTGAGCTCATCCTTAATCAGCTGAAGCACCGTGCTAGACTTTAGTACTTATCCCTGTTGTCATTACCCCTATTGCCACTGTCTGATCAGATCTAAGGAGCATCATAAACAACATGGAGAACCCCCTGGCAACCAGCATCCTGAATTGCAGAATATTTTGAAATATGAATTTAAAGCTATTAGAAATCTTTGTTTTATTAACAAGATACTTTTTTCCTGGTTTTTTTTCCCCTAAAGTGAACAATTATGAATTGTAATAACTGTATTCCAAGAATGTTTTATTCTGTCAAAATTGAGAGCTCTCCCCCAGGGCCACATTAGTATCTTTTTCTGTCTAGGAATGCAGCTGTTCTAGGGCAAGCTCTGAGTAATGTCTCTAATCGGCAGATATGCAGAGTGCTTAAGCTAATTATGTAATAACGGAATCACTCCTAAAATTTTATAAACGTTAATATAGACATTTAACTTCAATTTCTTTGAAAGTTGAACAGGAAATGAGAATTCTTCTGGTACTAGTACCAAATGCTCATTTTTATACTGAGGTTTTAAAATGTTGGATATTGCAGATCTAATGCTGTATTCAAGCTGCAAATTACTCTCTTTGGCATTGAAATATTGCTACAATTAAACCTGCAGTAAAGTATTAAAAGGAAAAAAAAAAAAGAAGAAATCTTGCATCTGATTGCCTTTACACAAAAATATGTGGATCTTCATTGATCTAGAAGGATAGTCCTTGAGATCTGAGTTTTAATTTTTCATATGGAGACACATGAACCACAGTTCTCAGGTAAAGCATCTAAGATTTCTGATCTAAGCAGCTCCACGTGGAAGCTAACATTGTGGAAGCTATCTAAGGTAGCTTCTTTAACACAGTTCACAATCTACATGTCAGCCCTTGCGCATTTGTCTAGGTAGGATTTTTTTTTTAATTTGTCTGGGTATCTTTCTTTCCACATTTGTATAACTCACCAAGCCATTCATTTTAATGACTGTATTTTCTCAAGTGTTTAGTAAAGAAACCAAATTTTTTTCCAGTTACAGTATCAGAAAATGGGGAGTAGGGGAGAGGCAAAAGCCATTGGCTTATATCAAATACACTCTTCTCTCTCCACTTTGTGTTTAACATTTCTGAATACCTTCCCCTGAAAAGTACCAGCACTGCAGACAATGAAGAGCTTCCACGTCAGAGGTAGAAAATTCCTTTAGTGACATATGCCACTGTAGGCCAGACCACTTCCCAAAATGCAGGTCATGCTTCTCCAGTCTGTTGGGCCTTCTGTTTCCATTGAGTGATTATTAAAACAAAACAAAACAAAAAACAAAAAACAAAAAACAAAAAAAAACAAAAAACAAAAAAAAAAAGACTGTTCTCATACAGAAGATAAATTTGGTAAGTAATTACCTGTGTATTTTGGTGCTTATTGAATTACTACTGAGCATTAACACCAAATCTACACTTCATTTTGAGAGCAGAACTAGGCTTATATTCAAACCCATGATTCCCTGCATCCACATTCACTAAACACAATCCCAAACCTGGATTCGGACTCAAAGTAGCTAAGAGTATGCAAGCAGGAATGAAATTTCATTCTTCTCTTAATCTAAAATAGACCAAAGGACTCATATATCTACAATGCATGGAAGCACTTGGATATACCTCATCTGTGTACCTCATATGGCTCCGCCATGGCAGGTCATTGTTAGATCTTCATAGAAGAATTTCAATACTGCACACCAGAAGGATGAATGACAGTTGAAGGCGGTCTGAGAGAGTTGCCAGCTCTCAGGGGAACATAGTACTTAAGACCTACATCTCCCACAGCTCATCAGAACAGGGTGTTTTAGGGGCCCTAACCAATTGCTAGGTTGCTAGATTGCATGTTACAAAACAAACCTCAAATGCCTGCTTACTAAATATTAAATATATGTCAAAAAAGGTAGAGATAATGCTACTGCCCCAGCAAGAAAAGACCTAGACTTAACATTTCCAGTTCTAGTTCACTGCAAATGTCTTTTCTTTCCAATTTTGGAGAACTTTTTGTAAACCATTCATTTGCACAGGTCCATGATCTGTATTTTCATATGGATTTCAGGGTGTAACTTTAAGATCCTAAACTTAAATACAATTTCACAAAAAGGACAAAAATGCATGCATCCCCTCTCAACATTGAAGCTATAAATCCACAGCCAGTATGGTAACTTTCAAAGATTACTATGTAGAAGAAGCTTGACTCTAGCAACAGATGCAAATACATAGTTTGCTCTGAAAGTAATGCCTCCTATTTGTTTCCTTGACAACTACAACAGCTACAAAGAGCACAGTAACACTAATTGATAGAGGAAATCCTCTGCTACAAAACACTATTTTTCAACATAGTCACTACCAGTAGCTATGCATTTTTGCCAGTGATGAACAAAAGTCTGCATGCTGCACTTCTAAATATCTACATGGCCATCCAGAACACTGTTTGTCTTTCATATTACTGCTGCCACTGCTGAAACGCACCACCCACCACCTTACTGTTCTAACATCCACTGTTTGTTCTCCAGAAATTTTCAGCAAGCATCTGTGAATGTCAGTGGGTGCCATTTTTTCTGCATGGAGGAATTCAATGACACACCTTTCCCTCCCAGATGTCATTTCACCAGACTGCTCCTCTGCTGTCATCTGTCACATGGCAACAAAATGTAATGGAATATTGGTGGGAAGGTTCAACCTCTACTGCCATACCACCCACATCCACTTCTGATGTCATAGGCCAACATAATAAAACAGGAGGCATTACTTTCAGAGCAGCCCTTGTACTTGTCCAGTGACCCAAATAGGATTGTCCAGTTAAGGGTGGACATCTGTGCTACACAGTTTTGCTGCTGATTATATCTGAGATAACTAACCAAAACATGGGAGACTATGATATATCTTTTCTGCCTTTATAAGTGGAGAAGTCTCCTTCCTAGATGCAAAATAACATCTCCCTCCCCACTTCTTACACACATCTAACTAGAGAAATATAGCAACAAGATATCAGTTCTGATTTAGGAGTTTTCTGAGTTATAACTTGTTGGAAGCTGAGAAACCTGTTTGAGGCATTGTGGAACACTTACCCCATTCCTAGCCTTCTCTAGTAATTCATTCCCTACCCGTGTTAGAGACAGGGTATTGAGACAGATGGACCTTTCCGATGGGACAACACAGCATAAAGTCATAAACTGTGAACTAAGCTTTATATCTCAAAGCAGAGTAGATATGATATTTACTAGCTAGGAGACTTCAGAAACAACTTGTAGCAGTACATTCTGAATTGGATTTAACAAGCAAATTCTCAGTTGATCTTTCAGGAATTGCTCCACTCTTCTCTTAGCAGCATTTCTATTGTGCTAGACATCTTGGATTTACTATTCAAATAGATGACTGAGTTTTTATTCACACACAAAAGTTTTCACTGAAACATTAAATGAAAGGTCTGCAAGGCAGCAGAAAGAACACATGATAAATGCTGGCTTGCTGCATTGTTTTTTTTCCCCTGTTATTCCTTGCATGGATGCAGCTTGTATGTCAACTCTAAAAATTACAAACACAGCTGGGTGTACATTCTAAACACAGTAGGATGTTACCGTGGTATTACCATTGACCCAGGTTTGGTCAGGAGCTCTAGGAGCTACCAGATGCACAGAATGGAAGACAATTTTCTCAGATTCTTTCTAGTTACTGGCAGAATAGATATAAGGAGACTTTTTGTGATTTAATTCCATTATATACCCATATTTTAACTGGAGATGCAAGGCTTTCCATTTTCAAAATCCTAGTGTTGAAAACGTGATCATAATACCAGGGCTTGCACATTTTTTGCACTGACATATCCCTGGAACAGAGATAGTGCCAAAGATCAGCCAGAGAGAGAGATCTTTTCAGACTGATGGCTATCCATGCATGTACCCATGTTGACACAACTGGCACTTATTCCATTTCAATATGTTATAGAGTTTTTGCTGTTAATGTTATTCTGCATCAAGGTATTCTGAGAGAAAAAAGCTCCAGTGAGCTCAGATTCCATGTCAAAGTTTCCCAGTTTGTAACTCCCCATTCATATTTGTGTGGGTTGCTTCTGAAACGTAGACAATGCAGCTGCTCAGTTTCTTACTCAGAGTCCTGCACTGCTGCATTTATTAAATCTTTGATCACTGGCTTTTGGAACTCTTTCACCTACACATACGCTTCTCACCTGTCAAAAGTGCCCAAGTCCACTTTGTCTTACCAAGTGGTTCTGTCCTTCACATCAGCATATAGGGTCAGCATCACTGCTCTTGAGCATGAGTGACAAAAGTGACCATTGTTGTCCTTGGCTGGCCCATGTTTATTATTCTATCTTTTTGAAGACCTTGATCTAATCAATAGAATAGGTAAAAGTTGCTTGCCTGTCACGCTGAGACAATTATGGTATCCCAGCTTGTTGCATTATTTTGTTATGCAGACTTTCTCCCAACTTGACAAATGAGTATAGGCAGATTAACCATAAAGCAACTACAAAAAAAAAAAAAAGAGAGAGAAAAAAAGAAGTGAGCCACAGAAAAGCTGGTGTCCTTGCTGTACAGACACTGTTTTTTTTCATTCAGAACTTAGCTCATATCTTTTGACAACCATAAGCCATCTCTGTAACACCTTCCGTTCTGATTGGTAAAGTACCATGGTATTTTTGTAGTTCACATGTATTTCAGTCCTCACTTTACACCTGAAGTCATGTAACGAGTTAGTGGTTGTCGGTCAGACTCACGAAGGAGACGTCCTCAACTCTGAAGCCATTTTAGACCATAATGTTCTGAGAAACATTATATATGGACTATCAGAGGTTTCGGTATATTTTAGGAATGTTTTATCTTTTCATGGTGTTTCTAAGTATAGTAATTCAATATTTCATCAGTAAAGCAAATACAGCATTCTTCCTAAACTATTGCCCAAATATAGTGGTGACAGAAAACACCACTTTCACTTATCAAAATTTCAACTCATCAGAAACTAATCAAAATCATATTAAATTTTGTGTATAGAACACAATGACTGAAAAAGAAATCATGTACAAAATATGTTAAGGGTTACAACCTTGGACAAGTTCTTTACACAAATCCAGGCCTTTGTTCCGTTTGTACATTACTAAATTAGCATGAAATGCCATGAACTTCAAACGATAATGTCAATTGTCTTTAGCCATTTCTTTTATCAAAAAATAAGCCTTTATAGATTTCATATGTTGACTAAGCCAAAGGCATGGTCCACACAGAAATGTTTACAGATGGCAGAGCTCTTGTTTTTAAAAATAGGATCAAAGGGAGGTTGAGAATATACAAACCCTGGTGGTTAATACACACTCATAAACAAATAAATAAGCTAGCATTATGTTTACCAGGTATGGTCAAACTATCTGTACAACTGACTGAAGCTCTGCTGTTTGTCTGCATCTCTGTTTTGAAACACTTCATTAGAGCTCCCCTCTCCTCCAGGACTCCTCAGATAAGGTTCTGTCAATACCCTCACTACCAGCTCCAGTTTTTAGGGATTTATATCTTGGCTGTAAACCTTCATTTGAGGGTTAGACTAGGCAGACAAGGTCTCAGCCTGACAGCAGTGTTTTTATTACATTATTTTAAAATGAAGTGGCTCTTTTTAACCTTAAGGAAGATGCAAGATGCATGTAAGTTAACCAGTTTTTAGGAGATATTTGGCTGCTGCTATAACTCAAAACAGTATTGTTTTGTATTTCCTTTTTTTTTCCCCTTGAAGTGTATAGAAATTTCAAAAAAAAAGTCCACGTCAACAATTACGGAGAAAGAGCTAAGTGAATACCCACAGAGAGCCCTCATATACACTAAAATAATTTATAAAATTCAAAGCAATTATATATCATCTACTTAGTTCACCCAAATAAAATCAAATAGATTTCACTGTGAAAGGATTTATAGTTGATCTCCTAAGAGGCATGTATGAAAAAGCTGTTTGACATGTTTGTCAAGATAGAAAGCTGTGTAGAGACATAATGACATAAATTCTGAGATCTACTCAGCAAAAGGTGTTCACTACCGCAGGAGGAGATAATTGTGTAAAACTAGTAAATGGGCACTATGTGAGTCTAGTCATCTGGGTTGATGTTCAAAGAGAAGATCCAAATACCTGTATCTACTTAAAAATCAAAAGCTTTATTTCAAATTCAAGCTGTCTCTTTGGAAAAAAATCCATCAAATTTTATTAAATCCTCTGTAATAGCATTTGATAGGTTATTAAAATAATTTACATCCTTAATTATTTTTAGTCATGGACTGTATCTTGAAAACCCTATTCAACAAGAGTTTCTTGGGGGTTTTTTGTTGGTTGGTTGGTTGGTTGGTTTGGTTTGTTTTAAATTAATCTGATTTAATTAGTGTGATTTAATTATTACCATTTTGGGCATCTGTCCCGTGGACATCCTCAATTAACCTCATTTTTTACCAGATGGTGATCTACCTTGGCTGGTTCTTTTGCAATGTATTAAGTTGAATGTCTGTTAAGCTAATAAATCAAGTATTTTTGTCCATTTGTAAATTGAGATACATCCTTCAATCTCTTCTGAAAATGTAGCTGTGACTGGTCAGCCAGTATGGAGCACTCTGTGGCCACTTGAGCAGACTTAAGGACCTGCACTCAACATGTGAAAGAGGGACCTCTTTCCCAATAAAAGATGGAAAAAATGGAAGACATTTTAATTATACAATTAAAGAAGAAAGTGAGTGTTTAAAGTTGTGTATCCTGGCTTTATTTGTGAGATCAAAGGCATCACTTAGGTGAGCATTTTTTGGTCTAAGCTAGCACTCAAAGTTTATATCAAGCCAATGGTGGAGGCTGCTACAGAGATAATTTGAATTAGAGTATCCATTTGGCTTAGGCTACAGACGGAAGAGAATGAGACATTCTTCATTTGAGCCGATGTGGCCATCCCTCTGCATTATTTTACATGCAACCCCTCCATAGCGCTTTATAAAAATTTAGGATTGGCAGTTGCAGCACAGCACAGAGCCGTATGATAGAGATGGATCACTTACAGCTGTCTCTGCAACACTGATATGTGTTGGAGCAGAAAGATTTTCATGTTCGAAGTGTTATACCCAAAATGACAGCTTATGTCAAACTGTCTGCAGTGTTTCAGTATTGTGTTAACTCCTAACTCTCTTTTAAACATCTGAGAATGTCACATACTTCAGCTGATAGTGGACGCAAAGATCAGAAAGGAGGAAAGGGATATAAAATGATAAAGCTCTTCTTGTCTGGAACAGGCTGCCCAGAGAAGCTGTGGGTGCTTCATCCCTACTGGACAAATCTGTTCCTGTGATGCTGTTGCTTTCTCCTCTCCTGCTCATTATGAGAATAACAGCACTGTCTGAGAAGTTCAGTGTTTTTTGTCAAAAAAATACTGAAATAAACAAGCAGGTATAGTTTAATCTAGAGAACAGATCTTCTCAATCTTACCTAAAAGCATACATAACCTTTGAGTATATTGCATTCCCTGAAGTGGGACATTGGTAGAACCTTGGAGGCCTGAATGCTCAAGTTTACTGGTCAAGTTCACTTTCATCCATGTTTACAATGAACAAAAATCATTTTTCTCAGGGTCCACCATGAATCACAAAACCTCCTTCCATTATATTTGATCTCCCTCCAGCAGTCAAGCACTGTAGGGCTATAGAACTACATTTAATCCTAAACCATCGTCTGCGGCTCTAAATAATGGTGGTAAAAGATAAAGCAGTCTCAGATCACAGGATCTTTATGAGTGTTTATGTAAAATATTTTAATAGGATTTAAATTATTATTATGACAAGAAATGTCATTGAATAAACAATGAGAGACATCTACAATTAAAGAAAGAAGAAAAAAAGGAAATATAATTGAGGTTAAGAGTAAAAGAAATAGAACTTGAAAAAAAAAGAAATCACCAAAAAAGTTACTGACTGGAGCTACATAGTTGAAAAAATACTTTAGGTGGAACAACTCAGGAGGCTGCTATGAAAATGTCATCAAAGACTGTACTTAACCCATGGATGTTTCAGTACTACAGTAATAACGTGCATGTATTTGTCTAACAACATTACAGGAAAACTTAGGGGGGTGTTTTATCCTTTTTTCAACTCTCCTCGTTTTCAAAGAAATCAAACTAAGTGTCCAGCAAGTACAAGAATCACAGAATTACCCAAAATATTGCACTATGTGGATATTCAGGAGGCTAAGACACCTTAACTTACACTTGATGGTAAGCTACAGCTTACCACTATAGATACAGGAGGTGAGGCACAGTGCCAGTTACTGTGCTTAAAGTGTACTAATAGTACAAGCTGCTTTTGATGAACTGGAGCCTTGTGATCTTTCAGTCTTTTGTGCTAAGTCACATGCAGATGCTATTTTCAAAAATAGATTTTGAAGTATTAAAAGAAAAAAATTACAGTGAGATTTCCAGAGCATTGTCTGCTAAGTTGTAACCATGCAGTGCCATGAGCAGTTCAATCTGATTAACAGTACAAAATCTTTCAAATATAAGAAAGAATGGATTGGAGTTTTCTCTTAGATAATTTATGGAACTATCGCTGTTTGTATTGTGCTAAGGTGAAAGAACTCTAATAAAGGAATAACCATTAGTTGAACACTGATTTACATGCAAAGGGTTAAGGTCATTAAGTTTGATTCTCCGTTCCAGGACAACCTGGATCACCAAAGCCAATGAACCTCTGGAAGTTTGTCTAAGAAAGGAATTAAATCTAATGAGAAATCTCACACTTATTTAAATGTTATCATCTCCTCTGTTTCTGCTTATTGATAGTATCAGTAACAGATAAAACAATGGAGCTTGCATAGCTCCAAGAGCTATTCTCTTGGAATTGAAACCTAATAAAGGTTTTCAGTAACCAGGGGAAAAAAAAGGTACTGAAAAGTAACTCTCACTACATCTGTAATGAAAAAAAGCAGGATGCCTTTGAAAAACTGCACAGGAGCCACACTGTATAGGTTAATAAGTCAAGACTCTGATTCACTGCCCACCTGTGTTCGTTGGTGCTTGTTAACTGCTTTATTTTTTATTGTATGTTAGCTGTCAGCCCAGCATCTATCTATCCTTCATTTCACATGGCATTTCTTGTCAAAATATGTTTTTACGATTCAAAATTTTGCTTTCCTGGAAATGCAGTGATGCACAATGTGATGCAAACACAGTGCATAATGATGCAAAGGGAACAATGCATTTCATAGCTCCATTACTCCTATTCTCCTACTCTGTTTACTATTAATGTTTATTATCTTCCCCTTCTGTGCATGTAACCCTTACAGACATTAAAGGGAAACCTGCTCATTTAAGGAGAGAGGACAATCAAACCTTAAATGCGTTCTTACTTTTGAAAACCAACCCCCTGGATCCACGGATTTCTATGTTTTATGTCTAAATGTTCCAACGTGGTTGATAATGTCATTATACTCTTCATACAAAAATCCCAGTATGTTTCTACCTTCTTCCTCTGTAATATATCTCTTACATCATCTGATCATAGATTATATATTGCAGAAATACATAGAAGTTGATTTGGAGTGCAGTAGGAGCTTTATTGCAAAAAGCTTCTTTCTTAATCCAAACATTCCTGATATGAATGACTTTATTTCAGTGAAAAGATATATGCATATAGGGTGACGGCAGTGAGGCTATTTGTGGAAAAAATGGTTAAAGATTTAGGTTCTCTATTTAAATATAACTTTTCAGATCAAAATAGTTCAAAATCCAGCAATTCTGCATTCATCTGTCCAGCAGAAGACAGCTGACATGATATTAGTTTTTGAGGTCTTTGGGGAATATCTTGGCTCCAGCCTGGAATGAGGAGATCTAGTATTCATTATCAGAACCAATACTGCCTGGTTGCCCATATGTAGAATAAGACATTAATTACACCATAGTAACTCATATGAATTATGTGATTCCTAACAAATTAGCTTCCTGATGGAAGATGATATATAGAACAAACAAAGATCAAACGATGAGCTCGTAATTCAATATTTCTGCAGCTAAAACTGTTTTACTATCTATTATGAGTATGAAACCTTTTTTAGGATTTTATTAACTATAATTTTTTTTCCAATAACTCACAAGAATACATATTTGAACCTCACATCTGCAGTGAACTTCACATCTGTGCCTGGGAAGATTGTGGAGCAGATCCTCCTGGAAGTTGTGTTAAGGCTAGATGAAGATCCAAGACAGCCAGCACAGCTTCACCAAGGGCAGATCATGCCTGACTAATCTGGTGGCCTTCTATGACAGTGACCACATTACTGGGCAAAGGAACTGATGTCATCTAGCTGGACTTCTGCAAGACCTTTGACATGGTCCCACATCACATTCTTACCTCTAAATTGCAGAGGTATGGATTTGAAGGGTGGACTATACAATGGATAAAGAACTGGTTGGATGGTCACAGACAGAGACTCGTGGTCTATTTCCAGGTGGAGGCCAGTGACAAGTGGTGTCCTCAGAATTTCATCTTGGGGCGGGTGCTCTTCTACCTCTTTATTGATGACATAGACAATAGGATCAAGTGCACCCTCAACAAGTTCGCTGATTGCACTAAGCTGAGTGGTGCAGTTGAGACACCAAAATGAAGGAATGTCATCCAAAGGTTCCTGGACAAGCTTTAAAAGTGAGCCCGTGTAAACTTAATGATATTCAACAAGGCCAAGTGCAATGTGTTGCACTTGGGATGGGTCAATCCCAGATGCGTACAGACTGGGAGAAGAACCCATTCAGAGCAGCCCTGCTGAGAAGGACCTGGTGGTACTGGTAGATGAAAAGCTGAATATGAGCAAGCAATGTGTGCTTGCAGCCCAGAAGGCCAACTGTATCCTGGGCTGCATCCAAAGACAAGTGGCCAGAAGGAAGAGGGACGCAATCGTCCCAAACTGCTCTGCCCTTGTGAGGTTCCATCTGGAGATGTGCATCCAGGCCTAGGGCCCCCAACTCTGGAAAGATGTTGAACTATTGGAGCAGGTCTAGAGGAGGGCCAGAGGAGGGTCACAAAACTGATCAGAGGGCTGGAACACCTCTCCTACGAATAAAGGTTGAGGCAGCTGGACTTGTTTAGTCTGGAGAAGGGAAGGCTCCAGGGAGACCTCATTTCAGCCTTCCCGTACTTGAGGGGAGCTTATAAACAGGAGGACCAACTTTTTGTGTGGGTAGATAGTGGTAGGACAAGGCAAAATGGCTTTAAACTAAAAGAGGGGAGATTTAGGTTAGATGTTAGGTGGAAATTTTTTACTCAGTGTGGTAATTCACTGGAGCAGGTTGCCCAGAGAAGCTGTGGATGCCCCATCCCTGGAGATGTTCAAGACTAGATCATTCTGATCTAGTGGATGGCAACCTGCCCACAGCAGGAGGGTCGTAACTAGAAGATTTGTAAGGTTCCTTTCAACCTAAGCCATTCTATGATTCTATGATTCTGTAGTTGGCATTTTCAGTTTGACTGATCCCTTTGGAAATGCTTTACATAAACTGTTAGTGAAAATATCAGCACAAATTTTCTTTTATTCAGTGAAGATGAATGGGTAGAGCTAAAAACACATGCAGTTCTTTAACTTGTGTAGTCCTGTGATGGATTTTGGGAAAGCAGGATGCTGTCACCGATTTTGCTAAAGGATAATGACGGTACTTTATATCCACGTCAGATTTTTCATGGGTTTTTTTGTTTGTTTGTTTATTTGTTTGGGGGTCTTTTTTGGTGTTATTAGCTACATATAGTAGTACCCAAATAACTTTAAAAATAAATCTGACTTTTTGTTTTTCTCACATTTGCCAAGCGAATCTTGGCAAACACAGAGTAGCCTGTATTCCCCAAGCTCCATGAACTTACCACTAGAAATCAATTTTCCCCAGTGCTAGACCTAAGTTTGATGTAATCAAACATTTTTACTTGTAGTTGCAGATCTTTCTTTTCAGCCCTTGTTAATTTATCTCTCTTTATATATATATACATAGATACACTTTGAAATACTTCTGTATATCAAATATGGGTTTCTGTGATGAACTGTCTGAGATACCTGATGGAGAGAAGCTTCATTTATTTGCCATTCTTTTTGATTCATATTGAACTCCCTGTCACTAATCTTCAGACATGAAACTCTACAATGAATTCAGCCTACAACCAAATTTCTGGAGCTAGAAGCTAAAAATTTGGGAATCATGCTGACAGAGTAGTAACTGCCGACACCTGTGAGGCACACATCTCTGGAGCCTGCTAGAACTGCAGGTCCATACTATCACCACCAGATTAAAACAGGAGATCGTTATTACACTCTCTCTTTGGATAATCTTCAGTACTTAGAGGAAGAGAACAATTAAGGTTTTAAAGGGTTGGCAATGGAGGAAAGATAGGTTTGTGTAACTTTCCCTTAATGTGCAAGTATGACCTATGTTGCTGATACATTGCAAGACTTCTTGCAGATAACTTTCATGATAACCACATGAAAATCTGCTTGTAATGGATCACATACATTTAAAGATACAATAATTATGAGTGTAAAACAAAAATGAATTTAGATTTTGGTTTCTGTTCAACAAACTTAATGACTTAGAGCCCCAGATTGACACCACTTTGGACATGTCCATATGAGTATTTTAATTTCACTCAGGAGTATTCTTCAGTAGCAGTTTCCCATGCTTTTGTACTTTGGTTTGTATTGTGGAGCGTTGTAGTTCTTTTCCAAGGACAATAAAATGAAACATACAGCCTAGGAGTGCACTTAGTGCACACCAGCAGCAACTGGAGGTAAAAAAATAATTTATATACAACGGACATCAAGTCCTCAGCACCATGTTTTGTTATACTTATCTGTTCCTATTGGTGTGCTCTACTTCCCCATCAAAGCCTGCACTAATAAACGTAACCTTTTTGAGGCTAAAATGCAGCCTGAATCTTGCTGAATATGATTCTCACTGTATGCACTCTGGGACTCTTTCGGTGTGTTGTTTTTCCTGAACAGTTTTTCAGTTTTTGTGTAATAAAGAGATTGTATTATAAAAGAAAATGCATATGTATATTTGTATTTATATATCTATGTATATTCTCTTTTATTACACAATATATATTTATAGCCAGGATAAACTTTCTCATGCTTTGCTGTATTTCTGTTATGCAGTCTTTCTCCAAAAGCATGAATCCTGCAGAACTCTTCCCGAATTTGGCAGCACTTATCTATGTCTCTCATATCATTAACAGATTTCTTCTCCCAGAAGTAAAATATCAACCTCACTCAATAAACTGGAAATTAAAACATCATTGATTTTATATGATCCACTTGAGGTCACACGCGGATTGTATTTGAAATAGACATTGCATGTCAGTTTCTCCAGTGTCCACCTGATGTCCTGTCTTCTAAATCAGCCTTCATATTCACAGTTCCTTTCCCATTTGTGGGAGCATTTTTTTGTCATGCTGCCTTCAGTCCAGTGGTGATAATGGGACTCAGCCCCAGTACAACTGTATATATTCTCCAGAGCCACCATGCTGGAAAGGAACCAGGAAAACCAGGATATTGTTTGTTTTTCTTTGGAAGAGTTTTGGTTGGCATCGGGTGCAGCGAATTTCAAAGTCATGGGAACTGACATAAAACCAACTGGCACCCGTGAATGCTAGACTTCTCCTAGAAGGAGCGTTGTGGTTTACTGCAGCATTAACGCAAGCCTGTCTTTAGCAATGTGGGAGCTGTATATCAAACAGCACTACTAAGTCTAGGAGGCTACCTTGTGCTCTTGTTCCTTCAGCTGCAGAAGGTCAGTAAGAGCGAGGCAAGCTTACAGCACTTGTGATAAAAAACACTCTTCTACATCAAAACAAACAGAGAATGCTAAATTCATCCTGTGTTGAATTTCTTGTTGATTTTTAGCCTACATGTCAGATTTTCACTGGTATAAAGCCCAGTTAGTGAGACAGTGAACATATGCTGTTAATGTGCAACAATGGTCCTTTTGCTTCTTGTTGGCTGAATTTATTACCAAAAATAATCATGCTGCAACAGAAGAAATAGTAAATAAAATGATCATGGTAAATCTTATTTCTCCTTTAAATATTGAAAGGGTTGAATGATCTCAATGGCCAAAAATGACTTCAAAACGTATGTGCGTGAGTTTACTTTGGCTTGGCCAGATTTATATGATTTTCACCATGAGCTTTCTCTTCAGCCAAAAATCACATCACATGAGCCAAAGCAGATAACAGATACACATACCTCTGAGATCATCGCTGCCTGAATTATTGAACAGGTTTCTGCACCTCTCCCGGGCATGTATTTGGACAGGAGCTTGCCAAAAGCATCTCTTTTTTCAGTACATACTGTACATAAACAGAAATACATATATTACAGCACTGTAAATACAGTGAAATAAGTGGTGCTATGTCTCAGCATTTTCTTCTCCTTCCTCAAAAAAAAATAAAATAAAATAAACAAATACACTATTTTTCCTCTTTGACAGAGAAATGTCGTATTCACAGGCAATCCAAACCTTTACTTGTTAGATATTATAGAGAAAAGAAAAAGGGTTGGGGTTTCTCATCGTTAACATCTATCAATATGAACATGAAGGTCTCAAGCCTATTTTGAAAAGAAGCACCTAAGTTACTTAAACATGCACCTCAATTTTAAAAATACAAAAATTGTATTTCCTGTACACGGAATGTAGGAAACAATTGAGAATTAACTGAGTATAGAATTAGAATGTTTGGTTTCTGAGCAGCAGACTCTGGTCCAGCAGTATGCTTAATTACGCTTCTAGCAATGAGTGTGAGGAGACCAGTAAGAATTTTTGCTTTTGGTTTGCTAACTGAGCCAAAAGTTATGTGAAGACTTTGTATCAACAAAAAATCACACATTTTTGTTTTTTTAACGATTGTTATTGGTTGAATTCACTTATTTTGCTGTTCTGTTTGACCTGCAAACAGAAAATTTATTTCAGCATGAGATTTTAATTTTTATAAAACATAATATTTAAATAAATGTTTGCATTTTTTTTCAAGGAAACATTAATTTGGAAATAAAAACCAAATCATTGGGATTTGGAAATATTGTACTAAAACAAGCTGGCTCTTTCTGACCCTTTCTTTTGTTTAAAATGCATTCTGAGTTTAGGAGTAGTTTAGACAGTCCCTGAACATTGCCTGCATCTTAGAGCAAGTAAAACATTGTTTAAAAAACATTCTTCCAATCCCAGTTTTGAGGGTAAATAGTCTAGCTGACACCAGTAGCATTAATCACATGTGAAAACAGGGTGCACTCCAGTCTGTTGTACTGAACATATGTCAACCATATTTGTTTTACTCAGCTGACAGTAGGAGATGATCAAAACTTTCAGGGATTAAGCCCTATGTGCTAATTAAATGTATACTGAACCATAGACTGGATTACATTTTGAGACTACTGCTTTCTTGGAAGAACAGACCTGCCAGTGTCTCTGTAGTGCAGGATTGTTCACAAACATCTTACTGTATTTTTCTATCATTTGATTGCGTAAGGACAGCACTTTGCCCACCTTTCCAGGGGAAAGACTAGCACAAATACACTGTAATCTTTGTGATTCCCTTATGAAACCTGCAACTGATCCTCCTCCCATGAAAAACTGTAAAGGATTTAGACAACAGGATTAAAATAAAAGACTAAAGAATATACAGAATGTCACACCTGTCGCACTTGTGAATTATCAGTCTCTTAAACTTCTATAACCCAACACCATCAGTGATATCCTTTATTTACCCTTAAGGCACTTGGCAGCTGCTTAAATGGCTGTCTATGGCAGTTTGGTGGAAACAATAATAATATATTATAAATCAATGAAAATGAAGTTTTTGCAGTGATAATCTGATATAGATTTGCTAACATTTATATGAAATTCAATTCAGTTTGATTGCATCAGCATATGTTTCATTTCTTCCAGCACTATTGATTTTGAGGGTTTTTTACCTGTGTCTAGACTATTTCTGTTACAACCCTATATTACTGTTTGGAAATAGCCTACATCAACTGACATTATTTATCTAAATTTTAGCTTCTTAAAAGCTGGTAACTCAAGTAATGTGATCTCACTTGTATTTTCAAAAGATAAAAACTAATAAAATTCCCAAATTTGTTGTGCTTGCTAAAGCTTCTCTGTAATTAAATGTGTTGTTATTTCTGGTGAAACCACTAGAGTATAGAAAAAAAATTGAAGTGTAGACATAACATTGTATTGGCTAGAGTAGGCCACTGAATAAAAAACCAAGGTTCTCGTGTTGAAATGGATATTTGTTAGAGCAGATAGAGAGGTGATTATTTAATATGCATGGGCAAGTAGCTGTGTCTGTATGCACATTTAGGTGCTGTGCATACAATGGTAATAACCATGTCAAAGGACACCCATGAAGAAAAGACTTACTGTTGCTATTCCATTGATTTGTGATATAAATGAGGCACAAAATCTTCTGAAATTAGGTACTTTAAACAGCTGTAAAAGGTTTTATAAATAAATAACTTGATTTGGGAGTGTACTGGAAGTTGTATTCCATCTTCAGCAATTGGCTTATATGTTAAGTTTGGGCATGCAGAGCATACTACCCACACATTGTCTGTGCACAGACTTGTTAGCTTATGCTATTTTTGTGTGTGTGTGGTATCACTTCTACCAAAATTTCAATGCAGATATTGCATGTCTGTGACATTTATGGAAAAATGTCTCTTGACTAATAGCTGGAATAAGAAATCTTAATGGGACAGTATTTTCTCCCTGACATAGCAAGTATTACCAATTTAGCAGAAGCTTTCCTTTGGAAAATAAACAAACAAAAACAACAACAACAACAAAACAGAAAAACACAGTAGTTCTGTCATGAGCAAAACATTCTGATTTAGCTCTGTCAGAATTAATTTGTTGTTTTTTTTATTATTTTTGAGTGACTTGTTTTCCATTTCTTATTTTTTTAAGCGTGTCAAAATAAAACTTAGAATGCAAAATCTTAAAACCCAATTGACCTGAAAATAATTATTTATTAAAAAAAAAAAAAACAGATCAAACGTCAAAAAGGAGGGCTTACCTAGTGAAATACTGAACAATAAATGTTATAGATAACACTTTACACTTCCAGGTTATGAGATAAAATTTGCATGTTCAAGAACAGACAAAGCCTATACAAACATAATTCCCAATCTGTGCCAAGTTCTCCTTTTCAATGCCCAAATAAAACGATACGTTTTTCTGGAAAGCTAAGTTAGTGTGGTTCCTGACACTAGTAGAAATTTTTTCGCTCATCATCTTTTTTTGGGCTGTGATATTTTTAATGAGGATAGAAATAAACCACCTTACTGAACTTCAAATTCATCAAAAAGACAAGTCAAAATGGTTGTCAATGAGCAATGATGTGAAAAGCTAGTCTTATTTCTTTCCTTGCCCTAAATTCAAGCAGCAACCAAAAAAAAGAAATCCACTTTTTATTACTGAATTTCATGGTTGCTAAGGCTAAGCACTTTACATCACAATAGTGAGAGGTGATTAAGTTGTTTATTGTGTCTACATCATTCCACTGATTTGGTCAGGTGTTTTTGTTTATCACTTATTTGAAAGTAAAAATTATTTTGCAAATGTATCTATTCACAAAAAAATTTAAGAAGGAAACTGCCCTTAGTGAGGAAGTGTTTTTACTTTTTGCCATTCTGAGACCAGTCATAAATGTCTCACAGTACTTTTATGACCGTGATTGACTGAAGTATGCATATAAAACAGGAGCAAGCACAGGGAGCTACAAGCAGTGGGTTGGGAATTCTCTCACAAGCAATTTCTTACTCATAGGGAAATTAGATTATTAATGTGAGAGGAGCTAGGTTTTCCTGTTGCAAGCTGAGGGTCCTCTTTAACCCAGAAGATGCTTAGATCACTCCAAGTACTCAGCCGCCTACTGCACTGCGCCCTATCAGAGCCATGCTCCTTTCTTGGCGTGTGTTGTGTTTTGAATCATCAAAATTTGCAAAATCTTAAGGTCACAAATATGCTAGATCAAGCAGCCATTACGTATTTGAATGAAAATTCATGTGTCTTTGATATTTTAATGTTAAATGGAAAATAAGTTTAAAAAGATAGCTTTCGTATTTAAAACACCAGGTCGCAGGTAATTCGAGGTGTTACAGGAACAATGATATTTATTAAATTCTATAACTACAGTTTGCTGTGCTTTCTAACTTTTGAGACGTTCCCAGTTTGGAAAATAGAAATCTGAATATTTCCTATCATCAGTCAGTTTGGTTTCCTGCTTCTCAGCAGTATGATATTTACAACGTTAAATTTGTAAACAATCTCTTTCTAGACCAGAAATTTACCTTTAGGAAAGAATATGTCCTTGCTTTCTTGTTGTTGGGTTTTTGCGTTGTTATTCTCCAGTTTGTTTATTTAAAAAAGGAAAGGAAAAAAAAAAATGTTGTTTCTCTCCATCTTTGGTTGAGCATAATTTTTAACTCAGAAGTCATTGTTGACATGAGTTGAGGCAGCAGCGCTTACACTTCATTTGTTGTACCATTTGTCAAATACTATTTCTTGCGAATAACAGTGAATTTCTAGGGCATAATCTGTCCTGAGAGTGCCATGCAGAAAGATGAAATTCTGCTTCCTATCGGCTTTTTTTGCCAGTTTCACTGGGGATGATCTGAAGTCAAAGCTAAGTAAAACACAGAATTTCTTTATTTACAACTAGAATATAACTAAATATGCCAAAGAAAATGATTTTGATTGAATTAATGAAACAAATCTTTGCTATTCAGCAGAAGGTGTCATGAAAAGCCTATGAATGTTCTATTTCTTTCAAATACATTTATCTGACATTTCATTTTCAGTGTTCTTTGGCAGGAATGTAAAAGGCTTCGGAATCCTGTTAGGGTCACTTGATTCATGTCCCAGCCCAAGTTAGAGCTGCGCAGAAATTAGACCTTCTGATGAAGAAACGAACAGAGCAAGGCTGCATTCTGCCATGGACCCCCTCCCTCCATCCATCCATGCATCCACCATCTACCCATCCATACATAACTCCTTCCCCAGGATGGTCTGATATATCTTCTGCTTTCCCTGAAAGGAGCATGAAAAAGACCTTTTCCTACTTCATACTTCCCCTGGAAAAGACAACTTTCCCACTACCACCTCTGGATGTTTTTAAGGTAAATTGGCCCCACATACATTGGTGCAGTGGAAGGTGGATCAACAGACAACAGGATTTTAATCAGTAATAGCTATTGTATAAAAATAAAGCTTTTTATGTGACTTTAGGGAATCTATTTCTACGAGTCAGGATTAGTCATATCAACAAGGCTGGAGAGTTACTTACTGTATTTCTGTAAGGTCATTTTGTCTATGAGCCACCAGTGGTAAGTGACTGAGCTAGTTTAACAGACTTTGAGTGCACAGCACATTACAGAAACTAGTTTTTGTGGCAACCTGTTCCATGAAACTTCAGGATAAAATCTATGAGACAAAATTATCTTTTGTGATAAATGTGCATCTCCTTTATGAATTTACTAGCAACCTAAAGTCAAGGGCAAATAAAAGTAAAATTTAATGTAAGATTCTGCTTCTAATCACAGCACCGCAGAACTGGGATCGATAGTCTTCAATATCTTCATCAGTGACATTGACAGAGAGATTGAGTGCACCCTCAGCAAGTTTGCAGGTGATACCAAGCTGTGTGGTGTAGTTGACACGCCTGAGGGACAGGATGCCACCCAGAGCAACCTAGACAGGCTTGAGCAGTGGGCCCAGGAGAACCTCATGAGGTTCAACAAATCCAAGTGCAAGGTCTTGCATCTGGGCCGTGGTAACTCCCGCTGTCAATACAAGCTGGGGGATGAAAGAATAGAGCACAGCCCTGCCAAAAAGGACTTGGGGTTAGTGGTAGATGGTAAGCTGGACATGAGCTAACTATGTGCCCTCGCAGCCCACAAAGCCAACAGAATTCAGGGCTGCATCAAAAGAAGTGGGGCCAGCAGGTTGGGGGAGGTGATCTTGCCCCTCTACTCTGCTCTGATGAGACCTCACCTGGAATACTGCGTCCAGACGTGAAGTCCTCAGCACAGGAGAGACATGGACCTGTTGGAGCACATCCAGAGGAGGGTCACAAAAATGATCCAGGGGATGCAACATCTCCCTGTGTAGACAGGCTGAGAGAGCTGGGGCTGTTCAGCCTGGAGAAAAGAAGGCTTCGAGGTGACCTGATAGCTGCCTATCAGTATCTAAAGGGGAGCTATAAGAACAAGAGGGACAGACTCTTTAGCAGGGTCTGTGGGGATAGGACAAGGGGAAATGGCTTTAAATGGAAAGAGAGGAAATTTTGGTTAGATTTAAGGAAAAAGTTTTTTACAGTAAGGATGGTGAAGCACTGGAACAGGTTGCCCAGCAGGTGGTGGAAGCCCCGTCCCTGGAGACATTCAAGGTCAGGCTGGACCAGGCTCTGAGCAACCTGATCTAGCTGTAGATGTCCCTGTACATTGCAGGGGAGTCGGACTAGATGACCTTTAAAGGTCCCTTCCAACTCTAAGGATTCTATGATTCTATGATCTTCATCAATAAAGTACAGAATCTGTCTCTCATATCTGCATTCTAAGTTATCAAGTCAGTGCAGCCAAGATCCCTGCAATGCCTCCTTTGCACTGAGCATGTTTTTATGAATCCCAGCAATGACAGCATGAACTTCACAACCACGTGTGGTCAGTTCCTTTCACAAGCCAAATAGGGACCTGCTGTGTGGGTCAGTAAAGACACTGCTGGAGTATAAGGCAGTGTATAGAGTATAAGGCAGAGTATAAGGCAGCTTTTATCAGCAGGTCCATATCATCTGCCTGCTGTGCCATAGGTTATAGTTCCACAGTGATGGTACTCAACAGAATAAGCAAAATATTTAAATCCTCTCTTGCAAAAGCAATAATATATGGTAGGAGAAAGTCCAAGCAAAGATTCAAAATCTGCAAGATATTACTTTTTCTTAGGGCCACACCTTAAACTGGATGAAAAAAAGACAAATCTATCCTTTCACAGTATCTTAGGAATCATTTGGGAAAGGAAAAAGTAATTAATATCTATCTTAAATCCCTCTCTCTTTTTCTGCCTTTTTCTTGTAGTGCGTTAGTAACACATAAAAGCAACTGCCTCTATCCCTTCACAATTCTATAGGTTTTATGCTGTTGGTTGAAAAAACTGTCATGGCTGGTTATAGTTTCTTTGAAGGAATGCACTTATCAAGTTCTCTACACCTAGGACACTTTTTCTCAACCTCTGCTTTTTTTTCCCCCTTTTTTCTATTTCTCACATTCACTTTCTTACTTTCTTTGCTGCCTCTTTCTGCTTTTTCAATCTTTCTCATCTAGCCTTTCCATTGTTATTCACCTTGTTTATTGCTTCAAGCAACCCTGACATACTGGACATCATCTGAAACTACAAACGACAGGATGCAATAAGCTAGAGAATAGCAGTAATCTGAAGAAAGTTCTTCATTCACTCTTACTCCTAACTCTCTGTCTTCTTATCCTACATAGAAAATAAAAAAATCAATACCACCTCACAGAGCTTGATAAAAGTGCTGGACGAGTACAGCAGGCATGCTGGATATAGTAAATTAAAGTGATCAAAATTTTCCAGTCGACTCTGCCTATAGCCTACATAAACTAACAACCCTGTCTGCAGAATGTCTGTCACTCTAGAAGCTTTGTTTTATGCGTCTCTGATTACCTAGAGAATTACTACATATATGGCATATGTGCACACATTTATCTGTATGCATTTGTATGAGAAATAGATGGGAACACAGGTCAGCCTGTGTTTATAACAAATACTTCTTTTCAGATGGCTAAACTTCAGATTTGCTTACACATTTTTATGCACAAAATGTTGGGGGAAATAAACATTATATTATGGTGAGAATTTCACAACCAAGATCAGAATTACAGCATTGTATTTAATTTTCAATGGGTCAATTTTCAATGTCTCCAAAAGTAATTCATTTCCCATAGGCTCTCTACAAGCTAGGTTTTCAGAAGAACTCAGTGGGAAGTGCTGCAGACTATCAGAGTATTAGTTAGCTGCCATACCTATGCACCCAGAGCAGCATCTTTGACATGTCCCATCCGTTTTTATCACCATTCCTCATGAAGTGAGGCACTGGCTAGCAAAGGCAACTAATGTATGACTGCAATTAATTATGCATATAATCACATAATTTCATTAATAATCAGGGAGAAAAGGCATTGTTGAACTATCTTGTTTCTCTACCACAAAATCTTCGCTATTTCTTTTTTCATCTGTAATATTATCTCTTCTGAATACCACAGATAAGTACACCATGCCATAAACTTATTTCATTTTCTTAATTCAAAGCCATTTTAAGTTATTTGAGCAGTACAGCTATATTTTTATGCCATTATAACTTAACAGTCAAATGGAATGTTAAAATAATTGCTCCTGGGCTGATACCCATTTACCAAGTTTCATTCCAGAGCAACGTTTAGAGTGAAGTTGTAAATCCCTGCAAACAGTGGATTTATAATGAAAATGCTGACACGGACTTCTGACTATGGCAACACAAATGATGTTGCTAGCCATCATGTATTGATTTAGCTTGTAAGCACATATTGTAACATGAATATATCTTGCCATTCATATAGTTATCCCCACAGCTGTCTATTGGCTTTTTTCCTATTATTATCATAACTTTATTATCTTGTATCAAACACCAAACAATGAGAATGATACAGAAGGGAAAAAGACTTGAAATTGTGGAATATTCAGTGCTTTAATTACTATAGAAAATAAATCTGATAGAGTGGGTATCTTCAATGAAATTATGCCAGAATATGATAAGAATAAAAGTCAGCATGAACAAATATAATTGCAATATACAAAATATTGCTAGATTTGTGTGAACCTTCCTGGATATACAAAATGCACCTCCTCAACAATGGTATCGCCTTGTCCAATGCTATGTCCTTCTTTCAAAAAAGGAAGTGCAAAGCTATTTCAATAAAACAGTTACCAATACTCATTAGGGCCAACACAAGCTTGTAAAAATAGATGAGAAAATTCTGTGTTACACCTAAATTAAGAATTTGGCGGTTCACAAAGATTTCGGTCACAATTTTTGATATTAAATATCACAAGAGTATCTACTGAGCATCTGTAGTTAGGGCAAACATCCAAGCACAGTAGAAGTTACAGGGTGACCTCAAGATAGACTCATCATCTAGGCTTTGAAATGTAACATGGATTTTACAAAACCCAATGCTAAAGAAAATTCTTGTCTTTGTTGATAATCAAATATGCATCCCTGACAATTTATCATACTGATATTTTGCTTCATGATAACTGGCTTGCAAAACTGGCAGAAAAAAATGCAGTGTCCCCATTGCTCATGAAGGTTTTTTTGTTTCTCTTACTTTCCTCTATCGTGGCTGGAGTCTTCTTTCTTGCCTGCTTTCTCTGCTCCTCCCTTCTGATGCCCACCCACATCGGCACCATTTCTCACCTTTTTCTGCATAATACATTTCCCAGGCTGCCAGTGCAGCTGTCAAAAACAGAGGGAGAGGTAGTTAAATGGGAAAGCAGTGATCCCACTTTTTTGAGACAAATTCTGAGAAAGGATGAGCTACAAGCCGACAAAGTTGTAGAAGTTGTACAAAGTTCGTTACAAGTTATAACAGAGGAAACTGAAAATGGGGAAAGGTAAATTGATGCGTATTATCTGAAAAATGCAAGAAAGATGACAAGTGTTGGGCTCTCCAATAGCCTTAAGCCGTCAAACATGTCTATGTTTTACATCTAGCCTAAGAAGTGGCAAGTCTAACAAAGTCAGTATGCCTCTACATAGGAGAGAAAGTGACACCTACATCACAGATAACGGCCACTCCAGCAATACCCTGCTCCCTTATCGTGGCAATCTACACTTAAAGTCCTGGCTAGCCTCACTCAGCCCATATCCTGCCAGACTAAATGGGCTTACTACTTGACATGTCATCTCTAAACCCAAGAAGTCCATCTCTTCTCTGGTCTAGAGCTATTCAATACAATAGGCCAAAATCATTGCTGACATGAGAATAGGGTGCTCCACTGAAATAAACAGACACCTATCCAGTCATCTGGGGGGATCAATATGTTTATTCCAAATTACTTTGAAAACATCAATATCTGGGAAAGGAAAATGTTAACTTTTCCTAGCCTAAAGAAGATTGCAGGCATTTTTAAATAGTTCATCAACATCCCTGAATTTGTTCAACCCAAGTTAATTTGTTTTTTGAAAATTTTCAATGAATTTAAGCTTGGAGGAAAAAAATTGTATGTATGATCTTTTTCCCAAAAAGTTTATAAAAGTGGTTTAAAAAAAAAGAAATATTTTCCAGGTGTTCCAGCTTGAGTCAGAGATTCTCTGTGGCTGAAAAAAAAAAGGATTATAAACATTATTACTGGGGAGTGCTCTTTCTGGTGATTCATCAGGTTTAAAAAGTGTTACTTTAAAAAACCTGAAACCTCCTTTCAAAATTTTACCCTGTTGTACTAAGTTGCATTTTTAGTGTCCATGACTCAACTTTTTATTTTGTATTGTTTTAATGTATTTGCAGCAGTGGCATTTGCATACCAGCTTCTTCAAAAACCTGCTGCCATAGGGGAATTTGTTCAGAAAGAGCAAGAAATCATACAGTGTTAAGGTCACAGTAAAAACACTGCTTTACTTTAAAAGAAGAACTATAGGAATCTGCAGTATAACTTTGAAGGAAAGCTCCTGAAGAAGAAAAGAGGAATACTGTCATACAGGTAAACTTAGAAGATAATTCTTCCCCTATTTCTGAAGGGGTAAACAGCATAAATTAGGAAGCAGTGGACTGTCCTGATTAGCTGGAAAGAGCAACAAGAACACAGTGCTGCAATTCCAACCCTGGCATACTCTATCAGAACGCCTTTTGGAGATCGTGCCCCATGCCATAGGCCAACATTTGCAAAGGTGCTTTGTTTTGTCCAGGCACCATGTCAGAGAACAGACTTTCTGTGCACACTTCCTCCTTCATGTCGTGCTGGCAGCAGGGTCATGTATGGGCCAATGCTGGTGGTTCACTTGCACATCGTGCTTCATGAGCTAGAATTGTTGACACGTAGCTAGTCAGAGCAGTCTGGTTTAAGGAGTTATAGTTGTATGATAGATAGGTAGATGTGTGCCATAGTGATGGTCAAGTTAGAAAGGCTTTTGTAGGCTATAACAGATAAATACGACAGGGGATGCACAAGAAGTTGTAATTTATCGAGATGATATTGATAACTATGAGGCCCTGTGTAGGATTTTCTTTATGAGAATGGAGTGCAGCTGTTGGTATTTAATTACCAGCTCAGAAAAAAACAGGAAAGTCTAAACATCCAAGATGTTTAAAAGTAGGACAATATCTCATTCTCAGATTTGCATTTGCAGTTCCTATTAATTTGGCATTCATCTGCAGTTGGAATTTGGCTTGCTCCTATTAATAGTAATTATTACAGCTTGAGAAAAATTACTTCCCAAACGTCTGAATCTCCTTTTACATGTGTTTGCTCTGCCTGCATTCATGTTCTCTCTGTGTTTGGCTCAGCAAAGGGATTTATTTAAATATTCACAAAAACAGCATTCCTTGAGAGTGGCTAGTTTTCTCAATTAACATTCAGCAAAAAATACATTTGCAGTTGTTTTTGCTTAGGATTTAATCAGTTGAACCAAACATAGAAAAAAACATGCCACCATGATCTGCTATGTCCAATCAAAACAGTTCAGATATCAAATATTGGATGCACTAAGTGAACAGCTTGTGAATGAGCTGCAAACCAAAGTAGGGAAGGAGTTAATCCTCTCGCTGGCTTAGAAGAAAGATCACAGTTGCCAGCTTTTATATAGGAATTTGCAGGTTGGTGGGGTTGGGCCAGCTCGGGGGAATTAACTAATTCCTTCATCTTCTTCCAGTGTATTATAAGATGTCTGGGTTAAAGGAAGTGAAGCCTGAGACTAGTGGGGAAGAGTCAGTCAGTAAATAATGAGGATAATGCTAGAAGGAAAAGAACTAGGCAGAAGTTCTCTTAATCCTGGAGCTTCAGAGGAGTGGTCCCTGCATGGCCTTACACTGATTGAGGGACACATAGCCCCATTTTTAACTTTACGTATGGAGACCTTCTCTTGCTTCAAGGGGTAGCATATATTCCACCAGCTTTATTTTAAGGGTTTTCTGGAACATGACACAATATAGAAGCTTTCCACTGCCTGCAGCAACGTCAAATGTAGAAGCTGGCCTGGCATTGATGGTAAAAGATAAATAAAGCTGTTTTCTTATACACGTTAGATACATAAGTATTAGAAGATGGGATGTACATAAGTTGTTTTCCTCCCCTATTTTCCTAACACAAAGATCACAGACAAACTTCAATCTGTAATTGCTTTCACAGTTAGGTTAGAGGAGAAAAGTCTAGCTCTCCTGAAGGAGTGCAGTGGTTCACACTTTTAATCTGTATACAGCAATAAACTAAATTTAGAAAAGTTTACTAGTCTATGCAGCCACTTAAAATATCAGGAATAGCAACTTTCACTCAGGTAGCTTTTTCTTCTTCTGTCCTACTTTGATATACATTTCAGCTTTTTTACAGACCCAAAAATTTAGTCAAGGTTATGCCAATTCATAATTGAAGAGTTGGAGTACTATATTGAATTTATAATTCCTATCAACCTCCAGATACTTACACATCCTGCTTAAGAAACATCTCATACTGAGGTCATAAACATCATTTATTCCTGATTTATTTGTCTTCTTCATTTTTTGAGACTTCGACGTTACAGGAGATCGCAGAAGCTCATTCAGTGGCAGATTATAGGAATAAACGAGATAGGAGAAGAACTGATTATGGTGAGAAGCTGTGGTGACTCAAATATCCAAATTAACAGATGAATGCACCCTCATCCAAGAGGACAGAGCTGGTTGGGACATATGGCCTTTTTAAGAGCTTTAATGCTTGAATACAGCAGGAAGAAAGTCTGGCATAGCAGACACCAATGTAACAGCAGTCACAATGCTTGCCACAAAATATACAGTCTCCATACTGCCAGAGGGGAAGGTCAAGTGTTCTGATGACATTGCTCCCTCACATGCTTTTATTACATCTTGCCTATCAGGCACAAGCTTGCATAAGTTGAACCAAATATTGAGTGCACAGAATAATCACAATTTATTTGCTGGCAGCCAAGGGGAGGTGACTATCCACATGACATTTGCTTCTCCAGCTATGCTGCAGGTTCCACCATCTGAATAAGTTATATTCATTTTACACTCACTGAAGGCTTTGCTAAGACAGGTTGCACTGCCTTGACACAGCTGGATGTATCCACGCTCTGACTGATGGTCAATTTACATCCAAAGAATAACCTTCCTTTAATATACTGCTGAATCAAGAAATAGCTCTACCGGTACCGTGTATGAGTTTGACCTATATACTATCATTGCATAATTTATACAAATCATGTGGAATAACTGGTTAAAGTATTATAAATCATCTTCTAATTACTTTCTGTTTTTTTTCTAAACTATTTCACATATACAGACTGACAGGTTCATGGGTTAAAAGAAGAGGTAATATTTATTATTTGCTTTCCCCTGGTCTGTTGTTAGACTTTGGTTTAAAAATTCGGTGTAGTTCATGTCTCTAAAAGCTCTGAGGTAAGCTGAGCTGTAGGGTCAAATGGCTTCTTCAGTGTTCTTCACATCCTAATTCGGAGATTTTTTTAAAAAGAAAACACATAGTTCTTTCCCAGTGATTCAGTTGTTCATAAATTACATACAAAAAAAGTAAATTCAAGCCAAATGCAGTCATTTGTTTGGAAAATGTCAGCTGATGTTAAAGTCTCCCATTATTATCATTTCAATTACACTGTCTTGGAATCTGTCCTGAGGAAAACAAAACCAATATATAAAGACTGGACTGTCAACCTGGTGATAGAGACACCAAAGACTACAGACATTTGCTAGTGGCTTCAATAGCAGCTGAATTGTGTTCTGAATAAGTATCAGTCCCTCTCCCTCTCCCTCTCCCTCNATAATTACCAAAATGAGAAGACTATTTCTCCCTGAAACCAAACATCCAGAGTTTTCAGAAATGATAAAAAACAGAAAGTTAGACTGCAAAAATGATTCTAGCTTTATACTTCCTAATTCAATTCTCTTCTCTTCAGTGTAATCAGACAGTGAACATGATAGCATAAGTCCCTGGACATCATCTTTGGTCAAGAAAACATTAAGAGTCGGTGTTAAAATAGATTTTGATCACATAATTTTTTTAGATCTCATCACCAGCTGTGACCCGGGGTGAGTTTAGGGGTGGGGCACAGCAGAAGTCACCAACAGCAGGTACCAGTTCTGTCCTTGGCCCAATAACATGTATTTCTTTTTCTGTAGTCTGTCAGTGTCACACATTTTTTAAACAATTGCTCAGCAGTGTTCAAGGAATGGATTTTGTGCTTAGCTGACATCATGCAATCCTCTGCCTTGGGTTCTCCAAGCGTTCCATGGTAGTGGCTTTGTATATTGAGGTGCCTACGACACCTCTCCTTGGCTCAGTCTGTTTTATGTTCTTGTCTGATATTTTCAAGGGTTTTTAATCACAACTCCAGCAGATTGATCAATGACAGATATGAACAACAACTTTTGCATGCTAACAGTGTGGGATTTTTTATCTGAGATAATATTTCTCTCTTAAAAGGCCTCTGCTTTGCTATGTATTAATTAAAATCTAAATACTAAATATTGATTGATGCGTTATCAGGCCATAGCAGTTGGGCCCTGCCACATTGATTTTTTGCTGTGATTTATTATCATATTTAAGAAAAATCATTTTGTGTGATTATACAAGGAAATAGACTTTAGTGAGGGTGTAATTCTTCTGTATCACTTTTGTTGTGTAGAGGACGGGCCAATTCCTCAATTGTGGCTAAGATTGCTGATATCCTTCATTGCTTCTTCTCTTTGGCCTCCGACGGCTAATGCTTTAAGCCTGCTTGGTCTTGTCATTAGGAATAATGGGCATTAGGATTACCTCTTTAATCACAACTAAGATTAACAGATGGTATGAACCCAACATCTTAAAATTATCTAGTTATTAACAAGTATTTCCTTTTAGCACATCAATAACATTTGCTTTTCCTAACTGCTCAGGCAGAAACGCAAACTCTAGCATTAATAACAGGAGAATTTATCACTTTTGTCTGTTACTGCTCCTTTCTCCATAAAGACATCCTAAATATAAAGAATATTTATAAGTAACTCTAAGTACTGTGAACACTGTATCTGTTGGTACTCAGTAAATATCTATTTTCTGTATATCTTTGCGTGCATACAGATGTGTGGTGCATGTGTTCCTGTAGATAACATATACTATCTATGCCGCTTTATGTATGCATTTTTATTATTTTCAACAGAAGAATTAATAAAGCTATGTGCTTCTTTTAGATGAAGATTTTTTTTCAATTAGTAGTGCAAGAGAAAAAACACAGTATTTCAATTAACACCCAGAATAATAGTATTTTTTATGAACCAGCATCAGGAATAACTATTTATACTTTCCTTTGCCATAAAGCAGTTTACTAAAACCACTGCTTATCAAATCGAAACATCATTCTTTCTGTTTCCTCTGTATTTTGCCGAGATTCAGATTCCCAGTGAGGATTTACTAGGCTGTCATAGTACATAGATAACCATTTTACTGTGCATGTTGTTTTGCTTTTCATTTGACATTTGTAAAAGAGTTATTGAGAACTCTGTATTGTGACTTACAGGCAAAATTAACAACTGAAATGGCCAGTTAAAGGAAGACAGTTTTTTTTCCAAAGGGGGCACAGAAGGTATGTCATTCTGACAATTGTTCTACACACTGATAGTTTTCACTGGGAAGATAGAAGAACAGTTAAGTAACGGATACAAATACCAGAATGTACAATTACCAGAAATGTTCAGCAGCTACATTGGATTAACCATTATTTATTAAATGCTTCCTTTGCACTGAACTCAACAAAATACAGGAGAGAACAGAGCCTGTGATGTCAGGGACTCACTCTTTCAACAGATTTCTTTCCATCAGTGTTACAGCTATAAATACTGATATTAGTGAGTAGAGGATGGTTGCATCCTTATTACAATAAGTGAATATCATAGCACAGCATCTATACATTCAGTAACAGCAGTGACATAATTGTGCCTGTCTTTCATTCACAATTCTCTGCTAAGGTAAGCAAAGATTTCTGCTTAAAATTTAATTGAAAGATCCCATCTGAGATTATTGATAATTACTGGAGGAAAAAAAGTGTTTTCATTTCTGGGATACAATAAATTAATCTTTTCCTAATATAGATTAATCCCTCTACTTGTGTGACTAATAGAATGCAATAATTGTTCGTGCTGCTCAGTAGTGTTGTAATAATTTTTAAATGTGCTTATCAATTAAGCTTTAAATATTTAAAGTCAAGATTTCAAACATTATAAGGAAAATATTTAACCATGGTGTTCAGTTTTATATGCATTTACACATTTTCATGCAGGAAACAAAATGTTTCTTGTCAATTGTGGTGATGAGCATTTTAAAGGAAAGCTAATAGAAGAGGCTGACAATAAACTTTCAGTATTGTAAGAACCAAGGAGCACAAAAAACTATATGGAACGCTACCAAAATGTTGTGTGAGTGGTGCAAAATGGAGGGCTTAAGTCTATTATGCCATGAATTTAAAAATAGTTATGCAGTTAACGTTTGTGTCAGATTTTATGTTTCAACATGAAACTCATGATAGTGCTTCTACAATCACATTCTTCCTGCTCCTAAGGAATTAATTTTCCCTTCTCCACTGATGCCTAATATTTAATCCCAACCAAACAATAAAGGAAACAGATTAACTGAATGGTCAAGAACATAGTGCTGCTAGTCATATAGACCATGCTAACAAAAGTGCAAATTAAAAATAAAAATGACAGGTTCTCCTCCATTCCCATGCACTCAGACCTCTTTCCAGTATCAAGTGCTGTGTTTAAATGTGGCATGAATGTAGATATAAAGACAATATCAAAAAAGACACTCTTTTGAGTGTCTATTAATGAAGTAATTCCCTAAATTGGAATTGGTTTTGCCTAGGAATTTAAGAGTTCAGATTAATAGGTAACATTTCTTCTTGCATTAGTCAAGTCTATAAGTCTAAACTGCATATGTAAAATTATTTACTGAATTTGGTGGGAAACTGTTGGCTTTGTTTGCTTGTTTGCATCCACTGGGCATAAGGTAGAGCCCTAAATATATGATTAAACACCAATAACACAAAACAAAACTGTTTACATTTCTTCCGTTATGTTCCAAGCAATAACAGTGATTACACTGCACTATGGACTAATCATCAGCTAAACAGCTTCTGTACGCAAGACAGAAGTGTAGCTTTTCACTTGAAGGAATTCCAAAGTGGGGATCGGGTCCAACAAAGCAGTTCCTAGCTCATCTGCAGAGAGGAGCTGTCGGAAGTGGAGCCCATGCCAATGACATACCCAAAAGTCTTCTGACAAGTAAATGCACTTCTGAACAAGCAGTTTCAGGCCAACAGATTCTATCTAGTATGTGCCTCACAGTTCAATTCTCCACTTACTGTTCCCCTGCAGAAGACATCATAGTTGTCCTCGTTCCCAGTGGGTGGACATAAGTTCGGTGTGCTGATCTTCCTTACACAGAGCTTGTGAGCCTGCTTCAACTTCAATCTTCCCCTTCCCACCTCCCTCTAGAGTGGTTGCCTCCCTAAATTATTTTGCAGTCTTATCTCTCCTGATTCTTCCTTCTTCTAGTACTGCTCTCCACCACGACACTGCTGTTCTTCACCACAAGGAAAAGCTGTCCTTGGCCACTACATAGGTAAGGGACAAAGATTATGTCCAGTATGCTTTGGGAAAGAGAAAGTCTGCATTTTCAAAACTCTGTTTCACATTACTTAACATAGATTCTCAAGCTTGAGTGTCAAAAAGGCGCTTTCTCACTACAAGCCTGGGGACTATTCTGCCTTATCTTGAGTATTCTCCTGATATCTGCCGCTGATTCTGTAGCTTTATGTGCACAACAGACCCTTGATACTTAAGGAATCTACTTACAAAATCTCTCCTTGTTTACAAAACCTGTTGATGGAAGTGAAAATCTTAGTCCTCAAAGAATGCTGCAATACAAAAGAGGAAAAAACCTGATTATTGAAGACTACATAGTGATTTTAATTATTATGCTGAAACTTACGTTAAATCATCATGTTTTTAGCATTTGTAGTTCTTTCTTGTTTAACAAATACTAGCTTTCTCTTTCAAGGTTTCACATCTAGAGAACGCTGCCTGAACAGCCATCGGTCTAAAAATCCTGTGGAAATATTACCTATGTGGTTTTAAAGACTGAAAATTACTGTATGAGCTTGATTCAAGAACTGTATTTTGTATCAACATGCTCAATGCATTTCCTTCTTTCTTCCTCACTGGCATCTGTGTAAACTCAGTGTGAAGATTTATCACAAGACCCAGTGAGCAAAAAGCATAGTATGGGGCTCTGCATAGATACAGACTACACCACAAGCTGTGAGCTTATGTAGAGCCAGCCACAAAGCATTCCTTTATTTGAAGAAGATATCTCTGCAGTCAAGAGTACCAGAATATGGAGCAATCTGAAAGCAGACTTTGGCTGACTGCATAGCATGCATGATAAATGCATCAAGTTTGAACATTCTGGGTTTTCCCCAGCCAATATCTACTTTCTCATACTCTGGATGTTCCTTCAGACTTGGGTCCTCTGATGCCCTAATCCTCAAGACTGTCTTACTCATGGCACAGTCTGTAGTGTTACAAGGGCATCTGAAACATGGTGTTCTAATACGATTAAGACTCATCAGCATGGTTTTAGCCCTTTCCTTTTCTGAGACAGAGGAACAGAATTACTCAAGATTTGCAGCAACAGCTCCAAGCACTTGTTAAGAATTACTTTCCCACCCCTCTACCTGTCACTCCTCTGAGGAATCTACTAAACTGTTTTGCAAATTTGTATAAATTCTTTAATGAAGACAGAAAGCAAAAAATAGAAAACAGCAGTTGACATTTTGTTTGAAAATAATTTGACTTTGACATCATGCAGGTTTGCATTTTTTTTAGTAGGTGAAGTCATGTATTTGACAGTTTCTGTACTTCAGTAGTTAGTCTTTGAGTCGGTCAGGGTGAGTGGTGAGAACTGGCACATCTGTTCTTTCCATGCATGTTCCTCTACGCCATTCTTTTCCATCTTGATGCAAAAGCTTTTATACCTCAAGTAAGCAAATTACAAAGCCTTGTAACTTTGGATATAATGCAGTTTTTCAAAACTGTGTGTTTGCAATGTTCAGAAAATCCAGATGTTGTTTTACAAATGTTCATGTAAGCATCCTGTAGGAGTACTTCTAGAAAGTTTCACATGGAGATACATTGGAGGTTTTCCTTTATATAGTAGCTTTAGGTCCCACGCTGGTGGTTGTTGACTGGATGCCATAGAAATCTAGGAAAGGCATGTCATTCACTTCCATAGAGAAATCACTTCTGTCCCCCATCTACCTTGACACCTAAATCCTCGATACTGTAGCTTGAGTGATAGCTGGATTTTGAATCCCATGGCTCTATGCCGCTTGTCAGATTCATTGTGACACTTCCTAGCTGTTTGCCAAATGTCGACATTGTTTGACATTTCAGCCCACTAGTAACTTTTAATGAGCAATTTTTAATGATTAATTTTTAATTGTTAAGATCCAGCCAGCAGAGTGCTGAGCAGCAGCAGCAGCACGCTATGTGTAGGCTGCTCCAGCTGCAGTCTACCCTGGACAGATGTGGAGTGAGACCAGCAGCCAGGGTACAAAGCAGGTTCTTGAAAGCTAATGAATCCTTTGCTGGGAAATGCAGAAATTGAGGAGGAGAAAGGAGACAGCGAAGGAATGACAAATTCAGGAGCAGTTGGTAGTTAAAGTAACATTGTGTTGTTGTGGTAGCTAAATAGCTTAGACATCCTCACGTACTTTACAGAGAAAGCAACCATTCCCATTGGAAGAACAGACTTGTTACTATCAAGAGAATTATTATGCATATACTAATGTGCAAAAGTTTTACAGTGCATTATATTCAGAGATATCAAACCATCAGATGAGGAACTTGGAGGAAAAGCACACAAAGTAGGCCATCTGCTGAAGCAGCTGAGAGATGGCAACTCATATATTAAGGTGGCTGTCTATTCATTCATAATTGTTGCCTACATCTCAGGAAATAGGTATGTTTCTTTTTTTCGTATCTATCTACCTGGCCTGTCAGAGCCTTGGTAGATTACTTTATATCAACGTACTAAACTGTGTTTTTCCAAATAAATTATTACACCTCTCTTGGCTTGCAGCAATAGCATGGCAGAATGGATAAACAATTCACATGTTCAGCCATCACACTAAATCTTCATCAGACACCGTTTCAGTGTCTGCACCTCTTTATCTTAAACATGTCATTCCTAATTTCCTGTCAGAGGGTCTGTCTGCATTACTTCATATTGCTTTAAATGGCAGGACATATGTCCATAGAAAAAACTCTACAAAATACTGCCTGGATGACAAGAGGTATGGTGGAATACAGACAGGACTGAGTGAAGGTGCTTGAAGCTTTCCTCAAATTAGTAGCCCATAAGGTTTTTAATCTCAATCTCATTGTTCTTTAAATAAAGTGTATGGCAAAAATAATGGGAGAGGGGGAAGGAACTAACTGATAAATATGTGATTTAACAATTATAATTAAGCTACTTCATCAGTAACACAGAAACTAAATATGAAGAGATTTAATTACAGGTATAACCGGAGCTTTTTTTTTTTTTTTTTAAAAAAAAGGAAAACTACACAGTTTCAAATTTCAAATTTGAAAATATAACAGACAAGTTCAAGTTCATGTTTTCTTACACCTTGTATTTCTTTAATGTTTGCTTCATTGTCACTTGGTGGAGCTGGAATATTTTATGTTTAATTCCTTCTTTTGGTAAACCTACACGTATTGACTTTATTAAAGACAGTGGACTGTTTTAAAGCTTAACATCAAGAATGATTTTAATGGGGTACTGTAAAAGAATTTTCCAGTTTTAGTGAGAATTATGACATTATCCATCATTCTAAAAAACATGTGAAGCATAAAAGAAAGCTTTCCTACAATTTCAATAGCATTTTCCACAATACTCCCATCTATCTGCTTGCAGGTGCATGCTTTCAGCCACTCTCCACAGTACCTTAACAATCATTACAAATCCCACTTATCTAAACTAGTGATTAAAAACCTTTAAGGGGAAGCTGTTTAATTAAAAGTAAAGTAGACATTTATTGTGCATTTAGTGTGTCAATTTTGCTATGACCTAAGAACAATTCCCTAATTAAATTTGTAATTATTTCATATATTACAACTACAATATGATAATGCAAAAGAAACATAAGAGCTAATTCAAAACTCTATGTGTATTTCTAAAGTATTGGGCTAAGTTTTAAAAACTGAGGTTGGATTTTGCTCTGTAGGGGCAGGATATGGATATATTCTTCCCATCAACTTCAACAAAATCAGAATTACACCTGTGGAACTCATGGTCATGATTCATTCTGTGATTCACAAACCATTCTATGATTCTGTGATTTACTTACACTGAGCTAAAACTGTCATAATTTCAGCGGAATCAATCTAGAGTGGCAAAGCCATTCCATATATAGTATTTTCTACAGATTAGAAACGTACTCTTTGTCACATTATGTTCAGCATTGCATGTGGATGTTCAGAGAACTTAATTCTAGTCACCCTCATGCTAATGTAAATCAGAAGTAATTCCACTGCTACCTTTATGCCTGTGACAGTGTAAAAATCGAACTGCTAAAACGCACATGCTCGCTCATTCACTAGACCAGGCAAGTCCAACTCGCAGCCCACGGGCCACATGCAACCAGGCAGAGCCTGCAGTGCAGCCCACCCCCTGCTATCATGGTGGCGGCAGTCACTAACTCAAGTTATGGCAAACAATTTTGTGCATTTTGATACAGTGGCTAAACACAGTCCTGTGAACAGAGAAAAACATGCTGCCTTGTTTTCTGTTTTGATAAAGGAATTTGAGAATACGTTTCAAGATTGCCAAAAAAATCACCAATTTTTTGGTATGTTTACGACTCCATTTCACAGGTGACATAAATACATCACCTGTGAATTTTCAAATGTAATATATAGAGTTGCAATCAGATATTCAGTTCAAAGAAAAATGTGATCATGTCTCTCTACCAGACCTGTCTTACCAGAGAAAAATATCACAAATAAAATGTTTCGTTAGTTATATACATTAACTATATTAAGTATTTTATATGAGGCCCAAGACAATTCTTCTCTACTCAGCGTGGTCCAGGCAAGCCAAAAGGTTGGACACCCATGCACTAGTCAATACGCAAACTTTTTCTGTGTATAATACATGCACATATTCACACTAAAATATGTCAAGCCTTAAGATCAAAATGCTGCCTTTGCATTTCTCAGAAACCAGGGACATCCTTCCAGAAGTGACATGGTGGATCAGGCACTTAGACATTACCGTAAAATGCAAGTGTGATTGCAGAGTCCTTGTGAGTCACATGAGAACACACCTCTGCTGTTCCGTTTTTTATCGTTATTACTTTAACACTGACATCTGACCTCTTTAGCTGCTTGTGTGTAGTGAAGTGTTCCTGGCTCACACCTGGTGTCGGTAATAAAGCACAGCATGCATAAATAATGAAGATATGTTTGTGAAACTTCACTAAGTGGCAACTGCCTGTGACAGAGATCCTGCTACTAGCACTTACTGCTGTAAAGATTTGTTAACAGAGGCTGCTGAGTGGATGACAAAATGACCCAATTAAAGTTTATTCCAAATGACATCAGGGTCATAAAGAGGAAACAAAAGAGGGGTAAATGGCTCTGGTGGTTTGGAAATATATTGCAATACGTATTATTGCATCTGCGCTTTTTGCTGTCACAGGAGGACTTCATATTCACTTTAAAGCATGCATATTCTGTAAGTCAAGTTGGTGAAAACGGTGGCTTTGTTAGACTGAAAAATGATGGCTTGGGATATGCTGCTGGACATACTTTCCAGGAAAAGGTCTAGTAAGAAAGTCTTTTGAGATTGGAATAAGAGAGACATTTCTCCTGTCAGATACTTGGATCAGAGACATTCCAGATGAGCAAACAATTTCAAATTCAAGTAGTCAGTACATTTGTAGGGAAAAAAACTCTTATATATGCAGTAAAGTACTTCAAGTGCAGGGTTTGCCTGGCTCTGATTTGCTCTGAAATTTCTAGATCAGGGCTGAAATCGTGAAGATTCATTGAAGACTAGACATATGGCCCAATTTACAGAAAAGTTATTTGCTCCTAGATAAGAATTTTATTTGCTCTTATTATTTGCTCTTTGATAGGAAGAGAGAAAATGTGTGTAAATGAAAGGAGACTAAGGTGCTCCAATGAGAAATCAGCAAGTAATGAATTGTCAGTGATTTTGACGTACCCACAGTTAACTTTCCATTAGTTCCTGTCATCATTCTACATAGTGTAGAAAGACCATTCCATGGGATTTCTTTTGCGGTCAAACTCTTTGTGTTATTCTTTTTTCAGGCAAACAGGAGAATTAAGGAGAATATATGGTCGGACTGCAAGTACCACTTGTGTGGTTTTGTACAGGAAAAATGAAAATAGACTAGGTCTTTTCTGTCTGAGAGACAGTGAGGCCAGCCTGGAAGCCCTAGAAACATTCATCACATAGTGCAAAATTGGACAATTTAGGGATATTTTTAATTTGAGCCATTACTTGAGGGGCATTTTTAATTCCAGAAAGCCAAGGAATTGCACTAAAAAGCATCACTCAGAGTACATCAGTTTCAGCTGATAGAACGAGCTGCAAAGCCCTACTCTGAGACCAGGTGGCAGAAATTGGCTCCAATTAAGTTTCCCTACAAGATTTTTCCCCTGTTACAATCGAGGAGAGTGACAGATTGCTTGCAGTCCCATTAACATGTTTTAATAAGTAACTGCTGCCCCATCTCAGACTGTCTCTCTGCCTCACTCAGGTTTGACTTGTGAGGAATATCATTTAATTTCATTTTCAGGAGATTGTTTTGTTTTCGTTTTTACCTTGCACTGTTATATACTTGCAGCAAGTATTCAAGCCACTGCTATTTTGCAGGCAAGGAGCAGCAACCTGCTGTTGCTCACACGCGAACTTCACCAGCAAGAGAGATCATTGCTAAAGATATAGTAGCACGTCAGCAGCTACCTAAGCCAAGAAAGTGCAGATTTGTTGGGTCTGCCTCTTGTAGCCACACTAAAACATATCTTCACTACCACTTTTTAAGATGTAGCTTCAACTCTGCTATTTCCATCTTCTCTGGAGAGAAAGTATGTTCAGAGAAGAGGGTTGGGCAAACATTTTGTTATGTTTTCTTGACATATTAGCCCATCTTCAGAAAGTCCTTGTCTCAAAACGTCCTGGGCCACAGGTTTTGTGTTTAATAGCCTTTGATGGATATTTCTGTTGTAAATGTACCTGGGTACTGAACCCATGTAAATTTTCGGCATTTTATGTCAGCACTAAAAGTAAAGCAAAATGAACACCAGGCCTCCACAATTTAGTGCACAAACACAATTTTCTTCAACAATCAGATATTTTTTATGCAAAGTGCAATATTAATTGGAATGTAGCACAAGATTTTGTTTTGGTAGAAATACTGAAAATACAAGTAGAGCCATAATGGTATTAATAAGAAATCATCATAGCCTTCTGATATGGAAATCAGCTTTGACCCTTGTTGGCTAAATGAGTTCAAATCAGCAACTGAGCAGTAATACTAGGGCCAAATAGTCTCCACTATGCTGCTTATCTTAGTAGAGGAAATTATTTCCTTTCTACCTCAGCTCCTTTTCAACGCTTCTTTGCATCTATTACTTTATTACGAAGGAAGATCCTTCTCACATTCCAGGAGCAAGTGTATGCCCTTGACAATCTCAACGAGATTGTCTGCCTTAAGGCAGTGATTCCTGCCTTAGCCAAATATACTGCAGTTATGTAGCAACGCTTCCTGTCACCTATTGAAAAGAGGATGAAAATCCATTTCCTCAATAATAATCTTTTCCAAACTGGGGGTAAACGGTTTGCCATTTGTGTGATATTTCAAGCAGATATGTTTTTCTTTTTGCCATATATTTGTCAACAGGAAAGGAAAGCCTGACACTGCAGAAATCAATGCTTTGTAATCCCACCATCCTTGACGTGATCTTTTGAGACCTGCCAAGGCTGGGAGGGCAATTGGGAAAGAAATGTCCAAGAGGAGCTGAACACCCTCAGCTCAGCAGTGGTGCTGCTTCTGTGAGACCATCCCACAGCTCTCTATGTCAATGCTAGCACACTCAAAGCACAACATGTGAGCAAATCCTCTCCCACAATAGGCGCTTGGTGAGCACTCATCTTTCCTCAGTGTGTCAATGTTGAACTGGTGTGATTAGACATCGAGGACACTGACGTAGTACAGTAGCAGCAACCTTTTGGAAGAAAAGCAAAATAATAGCCCTAGCTGCTTACCCTCTTTTCAGGAATACAGCAATATTTATCCAACGTGTACGAGCTCTCAGCCTTCTGACAAAATTTCTATTGTAGCTAATTATATTCTCCTTATCTACAAACCTCCTATGCTTCAGCTAGCGTGAGTGGAATTTTTCCAACTGAATGTTTTTTCAACAGAAAACAGGTCTTTGATTGAAAACAAAGCTCTCCTACAAAAGTGTCAACTTCAACAAAATCCAAAAAACAATTACAACTCCTTCAGTAAGGTTAAAAATACCCTACATTAACCTTTTCAGAACAGTGACTTCATTTTTCATTTTGAAATTACTCCTTCACATTGTGTTATATTTTAAATTGAGATTAAAGGCTAGGACTTGAAATTGTTTGAAAATGTCACATAAAGTGATATGATTTTATTCTGTTTTAGAAGTAAAATAAATGTTGAAATCCTGAAATTTCTTGTGAAACAGAATGTTTTTCTCCTTTGCACCTTTGCTCATGCTATGACACATTGTTACTGTCCTTGTTAAAGAAAATGCTGTGTATTCTCTACGTAGGACTTACATGTATTTCAGTCTGGTGACAGTAGCTGGGTCCTATATAGAACCAAATTTTTCTGTCTCCCAATGTCACAAAGTTGTATGCAGACGTTATGTACTAAAAATGTGTAAGAATACTGATCCTTTGCTCATACAAGTGAACTCACTTATTTAAAGTTTCATATATCGCAAACTAAGCATTATGTAACTGAAATGCAGTTGAATGTTTCTGATCTGCATAAACTCAGGTAAAAGAAAAACAATACACAAAGGTTCTGAAGAAAAAAGGCTTTGAAACTTTTGAAGCTGGGTGTCCTCTGCAGAGAGCATTATTTTTCTCTGTCCAAACCAAATCTCCCATGCAAATTCTGTTTCTGGAGTGAGTACCAAACAGAGTAAGATAAAGAGAGACTTGAGGAGACTGCAAAACACAAGGATTTGCAAGTTATAGAGAATATCTGGAATTGCATAAATTTATTTTTATAAATTTTAATAAATTTAAAAGACCACAAAGTTACGTAAACTGCTAATTTAACAGTATAGCGGCAATACAACTGAACATAGAATCATAGAATCATAGAATGGTTCAGGTTGGAAGGCACCTTAGAGATCATCTTGTTCCAACCCCCCTGCCATGGGCAAGGACACCTCCCACTAGACCAGGTTGCTTAAAGCCCCATCCAGCCTGGCCTTGAATACTTCCAGGGAGGGGGCATCCACAACTTCTCTGGGCAACCCGTTCCAGTGTCTCACCACCCTCACACTGAAGAATTTCTTCCTTATATCTCGTCTAAATCTACCCTCTTTCAGTTTATNACACACCCCCAAGTCCCTCTCCTCAGGGCTACTCTCAGGCCATTCTCCGCCCAGCCTGTATGTGTACTTGGGATTGCTCCGACCCAGGTGCAGGACCTTGCACTTGGCTTTGTTGAACTTCATGAGGTTGGCATGGGCCCACCTGTCAAGCCTGTCCAGGTCCCTCTGGATGGCATCCCTTCCCTCCTTATCTGACTTTCATTTCTGGATTGTCCTTTAGGGCAGAGCAAGATGAAACTGTTTAGTGTCAAGAAAATGGTCAGACTAAAATTCAGATTAAACTTCTAGCATTGTCTCTAGTACAAGGAAGAGCTCTGCTACCTCAGAAACTACGAATGAATAGCCCACAACTGCACTCACCAACTTTGGCTGAAAAATCTGGTCTTAACATCTGTTCTTAAATCTGATCTGAAGTGGAAAGAATAATGCTGATATGTTTCACAGAAGTGTCATAAAGTTCAGTTATGTAAGTGGTCAAATAATGTATGCAGATAAGTATCATGCATAGATTCTTGCCTGCTGCATACCTGTCCTTGAATACTCATTTAGAAGAACTTTTCTACTTGAAATAGGTCAGTAGGTCAGCCTGCTTCCCACAGTTTTGTGCTTGAATACTAGATGGTGAGATTTAGGAGCATCGCTGTTTCTGGGATTGTTATGATCCATCAAAACTAGTGTCAATAAAACTGTAATACATAGACGTAGAAGCTTGCATTAGAGAACACCTGCAGAAGACAGAGATAGAAATCCCAAGATATAATTCAGACTTCATAACTGCCTTGACTGTTTAAATTTACGACACTTCTGGAATTTCTATGCATCTGACTGATGCATAAAACACATCAGCTAGAAATGTTGCACGTGTATTTGTCATTGAACATAGTCAAGCAGCTTTCTAGATGTTTGAGACAGATGAAAGCTATGGAATCTGCCCCTGAATATAAAGCAGATAGTATCACAGCTTCTTGTAACAGGGGTACAAGAACTGAAGTCACCAATGCTAGTAAAAAATTCTCTAACAACACCAAGCCTTATCAGAAACACCAACTGGCCAAAACAAAAGCATTTTTGTGAAAATAATTGTGGTTTCATGTGTCCAAAGCCATGGTTCTGATGGAAAGTTAGCTGCTAGAAAGGATGCTCTTAGAAATCCAAGCACCTGAGCCTCCCAGAGGCAAGGATGGTATTTCTAGTCACACCTGGTTTCCCATATTGCCTGACTCCTAAATAAAAAGATCTTCCATTAAAAATTGAAGTCTCTAATTAGTACCTTGCAGGGGAGCTCTGAAACTTGCTGATTTCTCAGGTGGGTGGTGTGATGCTGTCAGCTGAAGCCTTGCTTAAACACACAAGAAATACGTAATGCTGGATTAATTCTGAATAATTTTTGCAGAATGCAAAAGAATAAAGCCAACATCCTACTCAAAGTAATCACTCTAATGGATTTACAAATTCCTTCTTGAAATGAATCTGAAAAACTTATTATAGCTTATGATTATCTTCTAACAAAACTTAGTCAGGTGGTCTGCCTGGAAACTCTGGTATCGTCTCATCAGCCCATACTCAAACTAGGAGGCTTTCCTAGACTTTCTCAGGTAATATGCTTGGCAGTGCACTGTCCAAAGTTAGGTTGTCTGTGAAATGAGTTCATATTAAATGGTTGCTTTAATACCAAATGAAAAATAGTTCTTCTGCCCATCCCATTTTCTCATGCATGTAGATCCTCATATTGAAGTTTCACTTAGGCTAAGTCATCTTGGTGATATATGGGGAGAAAACAGTTCTTTCATCTGATTTGCTCTTCATGTATGAATGTCTAATCACCAAATCAAAAATGCTCTTGGACAGTAGGAAAGATTTCTTTATTCAGTCAGAATTACAAAGTAGCAGATTTCCAGAGGAACTGAAAAATATGCAAGTCATGACAAAATATTGATTGCATAATAATGTGATGTCAACAGTGCAGAATAATCATGTTTTCAGGTGGGAGATTTACATATACTATACAGCTGAGGTTTTATTGTTGGAACGGAAATATAAATGGAGCAGTATGTATTTCTAGAAAGTAAAGCATTATTCACGTATCAATGCCCATCTTCTACATCATGATAAAGCATTATGATCACTCTCCTAGACTGACTAATGAAAAAGGAAAAATACAGTCTTAAATATTAAATCTGATGTAGATGACATTTAAGGTCGTGAAAGGCAATCTTAGTTGTACTGAAATCTTTTAATCTTATTTGCAGATTATTCCATCAGTGGCTCCCTGGAGTTGCAAAAGGGTTTTATTCTCATATCTTTATTATTTAATTGAATGTTGAAAGTGTAACATATTGTAAATTGCTCTTAATTTAAAAAGTACTTTCTTATCTCAACATCATAGCATTTGGAGAGCTACAGGAGTACTGACTCAGAAACATACCTGGGCAAATTCGATAGAGGCATATGAAGTGGTTTGGATATAATTAGGTAAGGAAATGACTATAGGGGGTGAAGTACATAATCATACTTAATTGTGATTCAACAGATGTTCAAAATGACTGTAACTTACACCAATCCAATGTAACAGCTAAATTTGATTTCCATGTTATACCAGGATGCAATTCTCATTGAAATCAATGGTTCCAAATAATTTGGGGTGTACTGAATTCTGTATGCAGGATTGCATTTAGAACATTAGAGGGGCAGTGGCATGTTTTTCCTTATCACAACCATTGCTTTTTGTACAGCTTTCTGTTTCCTCATGTTGACGGTTCTAAAGATGTTGCTATTCTTCATACGTGTGAAATGCCTGGACCTCTTAACCTCGAATATCTATTTAAGGACTAAATTTTTGCAGTAGGAAACTGAGTCCAAGACAACTTTCACTACAGCTTCTGTAGCCAATCCGAGAGCAGTTTCCTGGCTGGATTAACACAAAACCGGTGCTAAATGTCCAATTTATGTAGAAGAAGCTCAGAGCTTGTCTTCAGCCAGCCCAAGTTGGAGCTCCTATTAACCTGGCATGTGCAATAAAGCTGTATAAATAATTTTGTTTTTCTCTTCCTCCCTTCTGTTCTAATCTCCCTTCACCTAGAGGTGTGGGCCATGGTTCCCATGTTAACATGAAGAGTGTGTCTTCCTCTCTAATTACAGGAAGAGCTACAAGGACTGGCAGTCATCATGTGCATGCCTGTTGTAAAACTGAAAAATCCCACCACAAGGACAATCTGAACTTGATTTCTTATCAGCTCCCACATACAGGCTAGCCAGTCAGTGTCAAAAGGCTTTTGATGTGAGTTAGAAAATATTTTGGGTTAACCAAGTTAGATGGGGCTTTGGGCAACCTGGTTTAGTGGGAGGTATCCCTGCCCACCACATAAGAGCTGGAACTAGACAGTCTTTAAGGTCCCTTCCAACCCAAGCCATTCTGTGATTCCATAACACTAGAGGGTATGGCACAAACTGGCAAATAGTGACAGCAGAACTTCACTATTGAGGCTAAGGATAGGCAGACTGTTATTTCAGTTACCAGCCACTGGAGAAGTTCTCCCAGTAGTTACTCTTAACATCTAACACTGAGCTTTCCAGCAGACTCTATATCTTGGGCTGGTCCCCTTTAGGTAGGAGAAGCCAGTGTGGAAACCAAACTACATATATCTATTAACGCTGCATGAACTGGAAGCCAGGCAAAGCTGAAGGGGTCTCTGACAATTGCAGAGGCACCTGCAGGGTCACTGGGTCCTGAAGGTGAGGCCACTTCTCCCTGAAACCAATGACACTGTATCTGCAAAGAAACCTCATACAATGTACCTATTTCCATGGGTTTCTTGTAGGACAATCTGATAAATTTATTTCCTGGTCATTGCAAAGCTATCTCTATCTGCAAAGCTATCAGCAACAATTGCAAACCACTTGTGCATAGGTATTTATAGAGCACCAATCGCCTTCTGATGTGCCTAATGACTGATATTAGCATTGTGTCAAATACAAAATCTTTATCTGAAAACAGCAGGGTCAAAACAACTCAGCTAATGAAATAGGCAATGCAGAACAGGTATGTGGCACCAACTCACCTATCCTATTTTTAACCATTAAAATAAATTACATGGATCTCAAGTACGTGAAAATAATGCACTAACACTACCTAACCTGCACACATGTCGACATCTCACAGGGAGGTGTACAAAATGTTTTCTGCCTCCAAAGCAAACCCTTTGCATAAACCAGCTCTTTGGTGACAAAGAAGACTGTGCTAGTGCTCAGCGCAGGGCAGAATGGAGCAGCTGAGCTCTCACTCTCCTAATGCCTGGGTTCACAGCATGGTGCTGTCCCTGTTCAGGTGATGTCCACCTTGCAGCATGTTTTAACATACAGTGCTTGCAAGGCAAGACAGCGTTAGCCCCATTCTGCACTCTGGGAAATAGGGAAGCTCCACAATCAGCCTTGCGTTAAGGGACTAGCCTTGTGATGCAGACAGGAGCTGACACACAGAAAGACTTGCAGAACTGCACAGTAGCCACAACCATTCTGTGCTGTTTTCCCTTCCCTCTTCTAGTCTCCTTGGCAATTAAATAAAATGAAGTTTATTTTGAAGATGGCAACCTGTGTTGAATTATACCGGGATGATCTATTAAGTGAAAGTATTGCCCTCATGGAAGCAGAGACCGGGAAGCAGACGAGAGGAAGTAACAGAGATGTACAAGGGTAATTCCCTCTTGTCCAGAGAACAGAAGGACATAGACATTGTTGTGCTGGCACAGGGCAGTTGTCTGGCACATTAGTTACAGGTCTGTGGCAATGGCCTGTATCAGGTGCTTTAGAGGAATGTCAGAAACACTACGAAGGTAGACTGTAAAATCACCTGCCCATCATGGAAACTTTTTTCTAACCATAAGCAGTTAGTGGTTGGTCTACAATCTTCCAGTTCATCTCCCTCGTGTTTATGCACATCTTTGTTCTTCTCTGGCCTAACTAGAATATGATGCATGAAGTACTTATAAATTCATCACAAACCTACATAATGGATTGAGTTCACAGCCCAGCTACTGGCATGGATAGGTATTGCAGCCAACCAGCTGCATACTTAGGGTAATCATTTTTACAAAGAGATGTGCATGGCTGGATATTACTTTGAAATCAAGCCTTGTGTGCATGAGAGAGAGAATAGAGGTAAGCCAATAGTTTTCAGATCTCTATGGATACCCTTGCACAGCTTTGTACAACTATTAAATGCACATATACATACATATATGTAAATACAAAGCATGATGCATTCAGGAAACGGATTCTGAGGTGGGAAATAAAACTCTTCCTTCATTCTCACAGAGGAGTGAAAACAGAGGAAAACAAAGGCTGTAATCTTTCATTTGCTAACTTCTATGAAGTCAGTGCTAACATTTCCAAAACACTTGTTTTCTCCCAACAGTCACACAGTGGCCTCTTCTCTCAGTGTCCCTGTAATCTCACTTCCCATCATCTCTGCTTCACCTTTTTGCCCTCACCACTATTCTCTTACTACCTGAGTGTCTCGAAGTCTCCTATCTATTTTCCCAAACTGCTCTTTTCTTCCTTTTAATAGGGCTTTTTTACCAAGTATGGGTCATAGACTGCTTTCTGTTCTTCCTCCTGTTTCTCTATGCATCTCCAAGTCATTCTCATTCAGACTACACTATACGAACTAACACTCATTATCTCATTGCAAATGTATCCCAGTGTGTTGCACACTTAATCTGTGAAAATGCACAAGTTTACAAGTTCAATTTTCCTCAATTCCTTCTGGCCTATAATGTCTTTCAAAAAGATTCAAAAGCCAGTAGAAAACAAAATCATCGAGAGTCTCAGAACATATTTAGAACTTTTTCCCATTCCTGCAGTGTGCAACATAACAGTTAACATCAAAAGGCCAACATACTCATTTTGGGAATTGATGGTCCTTCTCAGTGTGGTCTTCAGAATTTACACGTTTCCATACTCCCTTATCTGAAACTTTATTCTTCCCCACGTTCCAGTTATTTATATGGATATGCAGTTGTAGCTGATTAGCCAAAATCATTTACGGAAATGTATGCTTCTTAGTTTTCAAAAAGATAGTGTTTCAGCTATTTTTGTTTCAGAACACAGCACGGGGGCTATCATTTAAAACTTGCAAATACTCTGACAGAAAATAGAAAACTCAGCCAGCTTTGGTAGTAAAGGTGGTATCCCCAGCACAGACTGCGTAAATGTTACATGCAAGCGTGAAAACCCAGGATTTACAAAATATATAAGCATTTTGAGAAACACTTGCATCTGAAAATATCAGACATTTCTTTCTAGAAGGAAGGCAGAGTGACACAGAGAGAAGCTGTTTCCTAATCGGGTGCTGTCTGTACGCAAGCAGAGTAATCTAATTTTCAAGTAGGTGACCTATATGTCTGGGCATACCTGATTATTTATTCAACTAATCAAATTATATTGTGCCATTTGACGGTGGGATGTACACACTGCTGACATGATGTTATTTTTTGTCACCAGATAAGGGGAATTGATTCTAATCTACATTACTTTTGTTAGTCATCAGCTCTTACACCTAGACCTGCCAAAGAAGCATGAATGCATTTTGAGAAGTTCAATAGCAAACATATCATTAGGTCATAGTAAAGATATTCACCACTGGACAGAAAACAGCAACCATCATCATTCAATCAACTTTTTATCGATACCAGTACTTTCAGAATGAAAGTACCCTTCTGCACCTCTCCTACCAGCTAGCCTGCTGTAAATGCACATTTTCATTTCTTCATTTATTTTTTCCTTCTGTCATCATCTGGTTTTAGGAAGAGACCACTGTGTGTCAGACTGCATCTGCTGAGAAACCTTGTTTTGTTATCCCCAAGAGAATTGAAAGCTTGAGAATACCTCCTGCTCCCCTGTGCGCACTTGCAATGTCTGTTTTATAATTAATTTCTTTCAAGTCGTGTCATAAACCAGACAAAAGGCTGTCTTCTTTTTTTTTTTTTTTTTTTTTTTTTTTTTGTTTTTTTTTTTTTTTTTGATTGACTGATTATTTGACTGATTTCATCCTCTAACAATATTTCCTGCAAAGGTCAGAGAATAATTCTTTGGAGATGTCTGCTAAGTGTGGGGGTCTCATCCGGAGGCGTATGTGTCCTTGTGACCTGGAGAGAAGCAGTGACTGAGGCCTCGCCAGATCTCGATATTTACCACATCCACTCCCCTCACCCCCTCCCCCCCCTTTTTTTCTTTTTTTTGATGATGACCCAGTGCGATATTTCAGCGCAGATAAGTGGGAAAAGAGAGACAGAGAAGGTGTTGAGGAAAGCTTTTAGAATATATAATTATGAGACGCTCTGAGAGAGAGCGAAGCCTTGCCTGTG